>VYZU01023162.1:27500-35784 GCA_013401355.1 Ceyx cyanopectus | reverse complement strand
AGAACCACCATGCTCAGGAATTCAGTTTCTGTTGAGCCACAGTGTAAAATCATAGGAATCTTATATTGAATGGATAGCATTTGAACATTGTCCCTACAGCCCATACAGCACTTATTCCTTCCTTTGTAGTGTTTAGGGCCTGTGGTTTTGGAACCAAGTAACAGAACTCACTGTATCTACCTTATTTGTTGCAGACCACATTTTGTATGATAGAAAACAACAGGCAGACAAAATAGCCTCCAAAAGAAAGGAAGAATGAGTTTCCTAAATTGTCTTTGCCTGAGTTGGCAGCTGCTCCGCTTCATTCAGCTTTTTTGTTCCCCAGCGAGTGCTGTGCGTGTGTAGCAACAATGGGGTGATGCAGTTACAACACAGACTCATGGTAGAGTTCCATCAGATCCATTCATAAATATGGCCTCAACCAGTGTGCCGAGGAAGCTGGACACCCCAAGGAACCACCTCTGCAACCCCCAGCATCACCGCCAGATTTGCTCACGGGCTGGCTCCATCCTCCTGAAGCTCACCCTTAACATATTTATAAACATTAATGAGGTCACCCCTCTCTCCTCTTCTCCAAGCTAAAGAGACACATCTCCCTCAGCCTTTCCTCATCAGGGTGATGTTCCACTCCAAAATAAATCCACTTTTGTGTTAAACAATCATGGTGTTCATTACAGCAGAGAGAACTCGCAGCTTTTCACAGTTGCAAAGTAAGCCTGCTAGACAGAGATCATTAACTTCATATCCTGTCACATTAAGCAGGGATTATAATTTCAGGCATGGCATCTGCCCCTGGATCACCCTGAGAGTGTTTTGGCTTGACTCTCACTTTTTCCAGTTCTGAAAACATTGTTCTTGACTGTTGCTATGAGAAACACCCACAGGAGCAACAGGAAACCAACAAACTGACTGTTGAAGCAAACAGTGGAACTGAATCTAGAAAGTACACTTTTGAAAGTGCTGAAAAGACACAAAAATTGCAGAGAAAAATACACCATCTTTCAGATGCTTAATATTAGTCATCTTTTATATTGCATTATTACAATAATGTAGCAATAAGTGAAGAAATTCTGGTGTAGACGAGATTTTTAAAAATTATTTTTTTAAGTGAGATGTACTTGGTCTTCATTAAATGCCCTTTGGAAATGCAATTTACTATTTTCTGTACTTGCAGATGGAAAAACAGAGACATAGACATATATCCATAATTGATGCTCTTTGTTACAGTAGAAAAAATAGACACATTTAGGAGGGAAAATATTTCTGGTTTTGAACTGCGTCCATTAGATGTGAAATCACAGAGATACAGTAAATGGGCATGACATTCCCAACAGCAGCTTTTTGGGCTCTTGTTTTGGAGAAAGTCGGCGAGCTGAAGGCCAGCGCTTGGTGCGCAAAAGCCCTGCTTTGGGAAAGAATTCCTGTTTATGTCAACAATGAAGCATGTGTTTTGGAGAGGTTTGAATTGGGGCTTAAATGTGAACCAGCAAAGGAGTCCAGCCCTCTTTTGTATTTGGGGGTACAGATTACATGTTCCACACTGGAATTTATGTAAATACCAACTGTATTAATGCACGTCTGATTGCTGCTTGCTTAGATTATCTGAACGGTGCATACATGACTGGTGAACAGTATTGTTGCTTCAGATATCTCCAGTATCCATTCCCATTATCATACCAGGTGTCACACTTAAAAAACATTGCTTTCTGGTTTCCTTTTTGTACTTAGTTTTAAGAAAAGAGGAAGAGATCTGGGGTGTTAAGTTACTGGTGAAGTAATTGATGTATAAGTATACACCTTTAAAACAAAAAAGACAGAAGGCTTTTGCAGCATTTTCAACTTTGGGACATTGTGCACTCAGCAAAGCACTCAAGGTTTGGATCCAGGCTCCTAAACTTGGTCAGGGAATGCAGGAGCGTCAAGAAATACCTGGTAGAGTTACAGCTCAGTATTTTCCATCGTTGGTATGTGTGTGTTACATATAGCAACAGTCCTGCTGTCACTCTGCTGCTGCTGGCTGTAAAGGAGAACAGGCTTGTGGTTTGGCTTTTGAAAGCCCTCAAGAGATGACCCACTGATGAGTGGGTACTCAGGCATGAGCAGGATCATACAGCATCAGCATTGTGAATAATTTCATAACCCTGCCTTGCTGTTGGCCTGCACTTGGTGCAGCTTGGGCTTTGGTAGAGATGACAGGCATGCTGATCCCTGCCGACTTTGTGGGGTTACCAAACTGAACTCTTGGCAGCTGGATGTCCAGACATCCCAGGCAGGGCTCTGAGATTCAGTGTCACTTCTCTTCAGTTGTTTCTTACTAGTCTCATCAAATCTGTTTAACTAGCTCAGGCTTGGGCTGGTGCTAGTATTATTTCCTCTGTGGTTGCTGATGCACAGCACCTCACTGTAAAGCTAACATCTTGAAAAGGCTTAAGCATTAAATTAAAGTGGATTGTTGTTAAACAGTACTTTTGCAGTCTTTGGTTTCTTCCTTAAATGCTGTCACAACTCATTTTCTCTGGACACTGGTATTCTCAGATAAGTGCCATCTCAGATGGGCAAAAGCTGAGTGGCTGCAAGGCTCAGACTGGTTTCTGTGTACCCAGATGTTTCCCTAAATTTCGTCTTTGATAAACAAACAAACATTAGGAGACTTGCTGGGTAAGCTTTCTGATTTCTTCTCCCAGGCAAGACCAAAACAGAGATGCAAAAGGGGAATCTTAAAAATCACAATACAAAAAGCACTATGTCCTGAGGCCCTGTGGCAGACACCATAGCTAAGTTCATAATTTCTGACAGACCTTGGCATTATGTGACCAGTATGGATCCAGGGGTGCAGTATAATTGCTCAGCCTGGCTGTGAAATAAATCTGGTGGTTTAAATCTGGTTTAAAGTAGTTGTCACCATGGGAGTGGGTACAATAAATAGCCTCAGTCACCTTGCACTCACAGAGGCTCTGGACGGATTCAAAATGAAGAAAGAGAGACAAAAGATGCGTGACTGAAACAGTTTACCTTCTTGTGATAGCCCTCCACTATCAGCATTTGAGAGGAGTGATCTTTATCTGTGGGGAGAAGGTTGTGACTTGCTACTCAGTTGCTGTGGAATCTGATGCAGAGACCATTGGCATCTGGAAGATTCCATCTGTAACTTTGGTTTGGATGGGGTGCCAAGAAAGACTTGAAAATGGTTAGATAATGTCTGTGGCAGAAACCAAAGCCAAGTTACTGAATACATACTAAATATATAGCTATATATGAGCTATAATATGTCTTTTCAGTATCTTACCACCCCTTTTTCTTTTTTTCATTTCTCTAATTTATCAGTCTAGTCATGATCTTGCAAGATGGAGAGGATGTCTTGCACATATTTAACTCAGTAAAGCTGAGCCAACAGGTTGTGTGGGTCAAAAGGAAGTAGAGCAGAAGGAGCTCAAAGCAGTCAGGACTGAAAATTACATTAATTACCAGTGCAAAGTGAGAGCCCATTGGTTGAATGGACTGGGATACATCCCCCAGTAGCTTGCTAATGCACTAAAAGCATCATTTTAAAACTGGAAGCTGGGGGGCAGTATAGCGCATATATAGTATAGAGAAGTTGAAAATGTCAAGAAAATTAATTATAATATACTGCAGGAAGCACTTTTCCTAGTGCTAGTGCTTTCTTTCAAGATTGTCATGAGTGGAAATTGAAATAATAATTATTTACTTGAATAAGTAGATCCTACCATAATGCTGCTGATTTCTCCTTCCAGTCATTTTCACTNTTTAAAAACTTTTTTTAAAAAACCCACTTTTTTTTATAGAACAGCAAAGGCAACCCTACAATATTACGAAGGAATGACCCAGCCCCTGTATTGCAAAATCTAGGGACATTAATTAATTGAATTAACAGTGTTCTTTCAAGGCATGTTTTCTGAAAATAGTGCAATTTTTTTTCTTTTAATGATAGTTTTTTTACATCTTCACTTTTCTCTTGCCAGTGCTATCTAGAGCTTGCAAAATGAAAGTCCTCTAGAAAATATGTCCAGATTCTGCAAATCCACATGAAAGTTGGGCAGGCTGGGCTGTTTGTCCTGATAGGCTTTCTCTATTGTGTCACTTAAATTGGGATTGATAGAAAGTTCCCGGGAAGCAAACTGAAGTGGTAGCCTTACCTATAAAAAAGCCACTTACNAGGGCTCTGAGATTCAGTGTCACTTCTCTTCAGTTGTTTCTTACTAGTCTCATCAAATCTGTTTAACTAGCTCAGGCTTGGGCTGGTGCTAGTATTATTTCCTCTGTGGTTGCTGATGCACAGCACCTCACTGTAAAGCTAACATCTTGAAAAGGCTTAAGCATTAAATTAAAGTGGATTGTTGTTAAACAGTACTTTTGCAGTCTTTGGTTTCTTCCTTAAATGCTGTCACAACTCATTTTCTCTGGACACTGGTATTCTCAGATAAGTGCCATCTCAGATGGGCAAAAGCTGAGTGGCTGCAAGGCTCAGACTGGTTTCTGTGTACCCAGATGTTTCCCTAAATTTCGTCTTTGATAAACAAACAAACATTAGGAGACTTGCTGGGTAAGCTTTCTGATTTCTTCTCCCAGGCAAGACCAAAACAGAGATGCAAAAGGGGAATCTTAAAAATCACAATACAAAAAGCACTATGTCCTGAGGCCCTGTGGCAGACACCATAGCTAAGTTCATAATTTCTGACAGACCTTGGCATTATGTGACCAGTATGGATCCAGGGGTGCAGTATAATTGCTCAGCCTGGCTGTGAAATAAATCTGGTGGTTTAAATCTGGTTTAAAGTAGTTGTCACCATGGGAGTGGGTACAATAAATAGCCTCAGTCACCTTGCACTCACAGAGGCTCTGGACGGATTCAAAATGAAGAAAGAGAGACAAAAGATGCGTGACTGAAACAGTTTACCTTCTTGTGATAGCCCTCCACTATCAGCATTTGAGAGGAGTGATCTTTATCTGTGGGGAGAAGGTTGTGACTTGCTACTCAGTTGCTGTGGAATCTGATGCAGAGACCATTGGCATCTGGAAGATTCCATCTGTAACTTTGGTTTGGATGGGGTGCCAAGAAAGACTTGAAAATGGTTAGATAATGTCTGTGGCAGAAACCAAAGCCAAGTTACTGAATACATACTAAATATATAGCTATATATGAGCTATAATATGTCTTTTCAGTATCTTACCACCCCTTTTTCTTTTTTTCATTTCTCTAATTTATCAGTCTAGTCATGATCTTGCAAGATGGAGAGGATGTCTTGCACATATTTAACTCAGTAAAGCTGAGCCAACAGGTTGTGTGGGTCAAAAGGAAGTAGAGCAGAAGGAGCTCAAAGCAGTCAGGACTGAAAATTACATTAATTACCAGTGCAAAGTGAGAGCCCATTGGTTGAATGGACTGGGATACATCCCCCAGTAGCTTGCTAATGCACTAAAAGCATCATTTTAAAACTGGAAGCTGGGGGGCAGTATAGCGCATATATAGTATAGAGAAGTTGAAAATGTCAAGAAAATTAATTATAATATACTGCAGGAAGCACTTTTCCTAGTGCTAGTGCTTTCTTTCAAGATTGTCATGAGTGGAAATTGAAATAATAATTATTTACTTGAATAAGTAGATCCTACCATAATGCTGCTGATTTCTCCTTCCAGTCATTTTCACTGCCAGCATTTCCATCACTGCCACTAGGGTTCTCCTCATCAGACACAGAAAAGCATTTATTTTCTTGCAAATGCGTTCCAAGTGTGCTAGTAAAATCACCCAAGGATGAAAAAGTTTCAGAAAAAAAAAAAAAAAGCCCAAAAGTTAATTGTCTTTTTAGTTCTCTACATGCTGAAGTAAAAATAAAACTATGGAATGGAAAGTACCTGAACTATTTTAATCCTTAAAACTACTAGACCTTATAGAAAAATCCATGTGACACACACTTTAAAAACTTTTTTTAAAAAACCCACTTTTTTTTATAGAACAGCAAAGGCAACCCTACAATATTACGAAGGAATGACCCAGCCCCTGTATTGCAAAATCTAGGGACATTAATTAATTGAATTAACAGTGTTCTTTCAAGGCATGTTTTCTGAAAATAGTGCAATTTTTTTTCTTTTAATGATAGTTTTTTTACATCTTCACTTTTCTCTTGCCAGTGCTATCTAGAGCTTGCAAAATGAAAGTCCTCTAGAAAATATGTCCAGATTCTGCAAATCCACATGAAAGTTGGGCAGGCTGGGCTGTTTGTCCTGATAGGCTTTCTCTATTGTGTCACTTAAATTGGGATTGATAGAAAGTTCCCGGGAAGCAAACTGAAGTGGTAGCCTTACCTATAAAAAAGCCACTTACTGTATCACACTATGACAGTTGGGATGATATGATATGCATAATAAATTCTTCCATTTTTCTTTTTTTTTCCTTTCATTTGTGAGATTACCACCTAGCTGGTGCATTTCATACGTCTTAAAGCTAGTTGTGGACTGAGCATGTGGATCGAGTCCACAGCAAATGTGGTTTTAGGAATTTTAATACAAGGGTACAAGCACTTTGCTCACTTGTTGCATTGGCCAGATGTAAACTTCTGCCAATTCTGGTTTATTAAAAAAGGTATAGTTGGCATCTCATCTGGCATAAACCACATCATTCAAATCTGTCCACAGCACTCTGATATTGTGCTGTGTGCTAGGTATCATCTGTTGTCCCTACAGCTACCACGATGAGTAAATCCCACTGTGTGACCCAAATACCTTGGTAGAAGCAGTGGTGTAGGCCTGTGTATGGTCTTCAGCAAACCAGGATGTCTAGCTGGTTAGGCAGCATGCAGAGTCAGGTTAACAACTGCACAGCCACAGCCTTGAGTAGATGAGGTGATTCTATCTCCAGCATCAGCACTGGAGAGTTTGAGCTGCACTTGCTGGTGTGTTCCAGCTTGTTTTGATGCATGACTGAGGTTCACTCATGAATCTGGAACTGGGTTTGTTTGGTTTTTTTTCCTTACTAGGTTTTCATTGTAGAACTTGACTACCTGCAAAATAAAGGTTTCACCATTTTTGGTTTGTGATAGCCAGGCAATTTCAGCTTTTAGATGGATACTTAATACAAGACTACTTAAAGAGAATGTATTACTGTAATAAAAATGTGACTCCTAGTATGAAAAGGGCAACATTTTGGGGTGAAGCTAGTTCATGCTGAATGCAACACACTGGTCATGTTAACATAGTATTCTTTGTTTTAAAGAATTCAGTGGTACATTAAGTTCAAAATGTAAGTGTAGACCAGAGCTGACACATGACAAAAAAATAAATCAGTGGCCTGTGTATCCCCAAGTGAAATAAAATCCATGCAAACTGTAACAGTTCCAGTTGGGGCCCTTTCTTTGGTTTTATGGTATAAAATGAACACATCAGACATTACCTGTTTCTCTATAGAATTGCCTGGAGATTTTAGTTTCATACATTAAGTCAAGCATCATATTGACCATCGTAAGTCTGTATAATAATGGTGTAAAAGATAATATGTGAGAATGTTTAGAAACAGACAAGTTGGCTCCAAACACTCAAGCCTTATGTTCCACGTCACCACCCTTCCTTCCCCAAGCCTGGTTGCAAGTAAATTGTCTCATTAAGATCTCCAGTCTGAAGCTGTTCTTGAAAAAATCTGGCTTATTTTCAGAAGGACATACCCGTTTGAAATTCTGCACCACTGTACTTTAAAATAAGAGATTATTACGCCAATAATAAGAGATTATTATTGGGGTGGGTAGGGTAGGGCTGGGAGCCACTTGACTATAGCTCTTTTTTCAGGGGCAGTCCCACAGCTCCTGGGACAGAAGGTGATCATGTGGAAGGCTCAAGGTCTGCCTGACTCATGCAGATGACATTACAGCAGAGGTTCGTCCTGTCCCCATTCACTGTGGTGTTACCATGCTGAGGGAACAAGCTCGCAAGTCAGGTCACATACAGGTAGCCCAGATACTCAGGAGAACTTGTTAACAATCCAGCTTTAGCTGATGGGATCCACATCACTCTGAATGTTTTCATCTTTAACACAGCCAGCATCTCATCAACAGCCCCTTTTGCCTATGACAGTCTGAAACGCCATCCCATATGGCTTATCTTTGGCAGATGCACCTTCAGAGAAAGAGTGTGATTCCTCATTACATGAAGCAAGGCAGTTGCACGACAAGGGGACGTGATTTTCACAGCTAGCAGCAGTTGAATAGAAGCCAAGAAAAATGGATGTTCATGACCCACTAGAGCTAATTGCATACATCACAAACATAAATGTCATCAG
>VYZU01023162.1:0-22500 GCA_013401355.1 Ceyx cyanopectus | reverse complement strand
CACCAGGCCACTGGATTTTTTCCACTATGTTTATTACCATGTTCTCATGTACCTCAGAAATCACTCTCGGTTGCACAGTTTCTGTTCTCAAAACTTTATTTTATTTTATTTTATTTTGCTTTATCGAGTGTGATGCCATATCAAGTCAACATTATTCTCTCACAATGTGCTCTTTAAGAGGTGTGGATGTTTATATGGTCAGGGGATGCTAGAAAGTGTGGTAGTAGACATGATCAGTGTAAACAAAAGTATTTAGGAAGTATGTGAGGTTGTTTTCGATGGATAAGACTGATACGGTGTAGTCTTGATTACCTTTTAAAAGGTCTTCTGTTCAATGTTGTCATTTTTATTAATAACCTGTTGTTTTGACTAGTTTAAAGATGGTTCTAAGAAAAGTGTTTTGGCGGGATTAGGTATGCTGTATGGACAATAAACTCACCTTGACCTAAATTTTCCTGTCTGGTTTTTATTCATTCAGTGTGAAGATGGTGCAAAAGAAAAGGTGGTTCTGAACCTTCTGATCTAGATAGATGGTGTCAGCAGGCATATAAACTGTGAACTAATTAGTGTTGCAGTCACAGAACAACTTTTCCTCTAAAACAGCTCAGTGCCTACTGGGATAGGCAAATTCTGGCACATTTCTTCTGTGAAATGATCCCATGAGATTTAAGGTGAACAAAGTCTTAAGAATTTTAAGTTGTTGGATCAAAACATTTTGTAGAAATTAAATTGAGCTAGTGGAAGTGTCATTGTAAGTATATGGTGTGCACATTTTTGCAACTAACTGAAGCAGTATTTAAAGCCCCACTTGGTTACTTGCTGCATTTAAATGCTACTGCAAAAATTATGTTGTTCTTCCTTCTGTAAGATTTGGGGAAACTGAGTAAAAGGAGAGGCCTTTGTGGTGAACACATTGGGAAGAAACGAGCCGACAGGTGCCAAGTGTCCTTGCTTGGCCTGTGGCCAGGCGGCAGGATGCTCACCCTCTTCCACCTCTCTGCATGGGGATGCTCGCTGTGAAGTGACCAACCTGCTATGAGACACGCTTGGCCTCAGCATTTCTCCTCTGCACTGCCCTCCAATAGCAGTCTTCTACTGAATTTCAGTCCACTGGGCACCCCTGGGGAGAGCAAAGAGGCACTGAAGAATGAGGAAGAGGTATTTGGGTAGACACACTGGGGAAAAACTAACAGTATTGTTTAATCTTCCCAGACATTACTTATGGATTTAGTTACACCTTTTGATAACTATTAGTGCATAAAACAAGGAGACTACCCTTGAAGTTGCTGACATAGTTAGTCTAGAAACTCGTAATCGAGTAATTGGCTGCCCTTGAAAAAGAGACACCCTGAAAAACATATAAACCTTAGTTTATAAACTTGAAGTTTTGTACTGTCAGGTAAAACAACAGTTAATGCTATCCTTAAGTGAACTAGCTTCATTATAACACTAAAAATCACACCCATTGGTCAAAAAGACCCTCACTAAAGTGAAGACCCTTTTCCAGGGCATGCATAGCAGTGGAAGTACAGAGTCAGCAGTACTGTAACTATGTAAATTACTACCTTTGTAGGAAACACAGCACAGAGAATTTCGTCTGGTGTGCTTGATTTGTGGGAAAGCACCAAGCATGCAGAGCTTGTGCAACCCTGAAATAAATAAGCAACGTCTCTTCTGGACCTGTGAGAATTGGACTTAAGACACACAAAGCGATGAATCCACTTTTTCAGACAACAGTAGCATAACATGAATAATCCAGCTAAAAACTGAGCAGAGAGATTAATGCAGGGGGAAAACATTAAAAAAAAAAAAATAAATCCACCAAGATGTAATGAACAAGAGAGAATGAAAAAAAAATAATCCAGAGGAAAAGCATATGTTGATAAAGTGAAGAAACATATAAACAAAAATAGGTATGAACAAACATTAAAAAACATCTTGGATGGGACAGGAAACATGAACTAAATAATGAGGTTATGAGTCAGATCTTTCTAGCCATAATTACATAACCTGGGGACTTGCAGCTTTAGGCAAATTCTCTTAAGACTTCCCTGCAAGTGACCCATGAGCCTCGTAATTCACAGGTCTGTACCAAGGGTAGAGATGTTCAAGTCTTCATGTTCCTCTGGTTACTGTTTTAACAACATGACCAGAAATCTGCAGCATCTTGTAGCTGTAACTTAGAGCCTATGCAGCACTGGAACTTGTGACATTTGTTTTTATACCATCCATCTGTTGCTTAAAGCTCAAAGGGTGGCTCTCTGTCCTAATTTCATGTTTTAGAGAATTAATTCCACTATAGTGTCACCAGTAGTCCTCCCAAAACTGCAGGGATATGTTCTGCAGCTTTGTGTTTTAAGAGGTTTTACTAAATCTATATTTAGCAGGGAAGAGATTTTCTGTTGTCATTTATGTAAATGTATGTTTTCAGAATTAGTGGTTATAGGTTGCAGAAGCTAAAATTGAGATTAATTGGACAACAGGCTGTTCCCTTCTTTTAAAGAAAGCTGGCTGAATGCTGGGAAGCCATATCAATAGGGTTAATTCCGTTATGTGGCCTGTGAAACGGTTTTGGATTGTCATCTTAACCATCTGCAAACAATTTCTGCCCATCACAATCCTATACTTTACATAAGGACTGCCTGAGGATTTTAAGGAGGGACAACTTAGCAAGTTCATGTTTTTAAAAAAACTGCATGCTGGACTGACTTTTGTGTTTATGACAAAGAAATTAAGTTTTAGCACTGAGATTCCAGAAAAAAAACCCAACCACACAATTCCTTGGTATTTCCAATCTCAGTATATGAGTCAGATATTAGTATTTCCTCAAATCTTTCTGTAGGGACTAGAAATGAAGTTTATATTTCTAAGCAGGGAATTGTCCTTCCTGTTCAAATAAGGTATCCTTAATGCTTCTTTCAGGGGTCTTCTCAAATTCTTCTATTGCAATTGATGTGTTATTTCATTTGTCCATGAACTGTGTAACCACTTTTCATTCTGTGCTGCTCTATAAAAGCAAAATTTCCTACAAATCTCAGGCAACCATCACAAGCAGAATGAAATTCTGTCCTTGCTGAAGACAGTGGGAGCTCCACCATTGACTTTTTCCAGGTTTAATAATTCTCCCACCAACTTGCCTCATACTGTAAATCACTAGTCACATCAATAAATAGAAAGATGATGTAAAGGCAGGTAGAATTTCTGTTGTCTGGCCAAGTCATTCCCTTTTTTTTTCAGCAGGAAAATTCAGAATTTAGCTGCCAAGAGGTATGAGAGGTATGGAGTCCATCTTCCTCAATATGGTGCTAACCCTTAAACATTACCTTGGTGCTTCACCCTATGGGAATCAGCACATGGGACTTCCCAGTCCACTGAAGCAAGCTTACTGCCTGCACCCACAGCCCCTCTATCACCCACACTCGCCAGGGAGGAAGCACGGAAGGATACAAACATGACCTTTCCAAACATATGTCCCATGGATAAAAGTGGGAGAGACAAAACCATGCACACATGAACTGCTTAATGGTAAGGTAGATAATAATGTAGAAAAGGTGTACTGACAGGGAATGAACAAGCCACACAGCTTTGTTCAGGAAAGCGACTCAAGTCACTTTCTGCAGTCTCTTGCAGGCATAAACAGAGTAGTTGCATTTGGTTTCCAGAGAACAGTACTGGAGCCTTCTCCACGCTGTGTGCAAATTGAAGCCCGCCAGCTGGCACAAAGGGAAATGGGCTATGCTCTACTTCTTTGCCCCCCACAGCACATTGAATCTTTTCTCCCAATTAAGGGTAAGTTTATTTTAAAAAGACTGAGGGGATCCCTTTAGATCTTTGGAGAAAGCCAGCTGTACCATGGTTTACTTTGTGCCTCCTTGAAATATTAAAAAACCAAACATGGTCTTTAATTTTTATTGATGCAATGGTATATTTTAAAAGGTTCTCAAAGGTGATTTGCAGTTTAGCTGTGTGGAGCCACAGGGCCACAGGCATTACAGTATTTTTATACCAAAAAGAGTGTGTGGTCCTGGTACTACTGCTGATGCTGCCAGGAGACAACAGTGAAAACCACAGGGGTCTTGGTACAGGCACTTGTCAGGAAGAATGTCAAGCCAGAGCTCAGCTGGGCTTCAGGTAGGCTGTGGGGAAGGGCATCCCTCAGTAGCAGCTATGTTAAATCAAGACCCGTCAGGCTTACAAGTTAAGTTAATAATGCTGAGGTATATATGCTTTAGGTAGGAGGCTCATATGCAATATGCCTGGCATAAGAGAATGAGAGGCTGCTCTGAGTCCTACTGCAACCTGATAAAGGAGCTGATACAAAGAGGAAAACAAACAAAAACCCCACAAAAACCAACCAACCAAAAAACAATGACAAAAAAAACCAAACACACACACAAAAAAAACCAAACCCAAAACAAAACAACAAACCACAAGAGAAAATGTCTGTCTACTTGAATGTCTGTCCTTCTGTGGAAATGATGTGGTGATAGCTCTGTCTTGCTAATGAGTTTTCTCTAAAAATAAACTGGGATGTCATTTGAACTTTTCCAAAATGTAACATGCAGAAACTACAAGAAGAATTAGGACAGAGCAGTGAAGGAGTCAGTAGAGAAAGAGAAAGGTCAGCAGACTGGCCACGTTTGGGCCTGCAGCTCCTCAGATTACTTGGTAGTGCTTCTTATAGCAAAAACTCATCTCTGAAGAGGAGGAGATTGACCTTTCAATGACTAGGGTTTTCAGAACATGAAGAAAACCATGAGTGGGACAAAACTGGCTGAAGGATGAGGAATTAATTCAGGATTGTTATCCAGAACACCCAAACAAAAATTTCTCTCAGTTTTCACAGCTTCCTCAAGCTCAAGCTCTTTGCTTCTCCAAGAGGTTTTTTTATTTCCATTTTTTAGATTTGCCTCTCACACACAACAAAGTATTGATCTTTCTGGAGTGCCCTGACAGTATTATTTCGTTTCCTAAATTACAGTACTGTGGATGCTAAAATGGCTACTGCTTGGAAGTTTCCTTCTCGTGAGATCGAGAAGATTCTCACCGGCTGTGTGACCTTGGTGGCGGCTGTTTGTAAAACAATAGAAAGATGTTTTGGTTATGGTTGTTGTGACACCTCAGCCAATCACCCCAGGGGATGGCTGGTTTCTTGTCCAATTGTCTGGAGGTAAAAGGGTATAAAAAGAGCTGTAAATTAATAAAGAGGGGCTTCTTGGCATCTACGTGAAGAAAGTCGTCTCTTCTCACTCTTTCTCCTCCTCCGGCTACTACGAGATACGCGACACAGTACTAAAGCTTGGCCTAAAGCTATAGAAATTTGCAACAAAAATGCATAAAATTTGGATGTGATTCTCTTGATGGCTAGCAGCACCAGAACAAATGCAAAGCTGGCTGAGTGGTAACTGGACCGTAAAACCCGAGGGTGCAGACTGCAAGAGGACCGCTAGGTGACGGTAATGTAACTCCTACAGCTGCAGCTATCCCGGGAGTTCTTCCAGGAGCTGCCTGGGGTTTCCTAGTCTTTTAACTGAACCTTATCACTTCGCCGACAGCTCATCCAAATGTCTTGAACTTTTACACTCGAGGGTTTGGGTATACTGGTCTAAAGTGCTGTTGCAGGAGCACAGAAATTTTTCTGCTCGGCCTGTCAAAAGGGGCTGGCTCTGCTCCCTGCTTGCAGATGATATATCATACTGAAAATCATCTTAAAAATAAACACTTTTCCAATGTTACTTTTTCATGAAAGTAATTTATGTCAGTGCCACAAACATATTGCACAATGGTGTTCTCCAGCCCATTCTGTTTGAGCACAATTTCTTCATGTCAGCACATTCTTTAGAGGCATATTATGCAGGGAGATAAGTCAAGGAGGAAAAACCTGAAACATTAGCCCAGGTCTCCGCTGGTCTGGTGTAGTTGTAAGAGCAAGAAGCAAGACAGATCCCAAATGACAAATGAGTTGCATGGAATAGAGCCAGCTGATGATTTCAGTTTTGTGTTCCTAATTGCCAACTGTTGCTTCATGCAGACTAGATAGCTCACCATTTATGATACTGTCTGATGTTAATGACAGGTGATCATATGATGATTACTTTACTGGATAGTCAACAATATTCAAGTTTAAAATTTTTGTTCGAAAACAAAATTCTCTTTCAAAAATGTCCCTCATTTTCATCTCTACAAAAGCTTTTTCTTCTTAAGAAGACTTCCTTAAAATACTGGTCCCTATGAGATGAGCTTCTGTGCTCCTGACAGCATTATGCTTTTGTTTCAATGGGCCAATTTAACAAATAGGCTCCTGACCACGGACTGACATGATGTGCTACAGCAGATCAGAGAAATTACAGGGGAGGTAGGAATGAAAAAGAAGATTTTTAATGCTCAGGAAAAAAAAAAAAAAGTGTGCACATGTTATAAAGATGAAGAAGACAGGAGCTATAAGAGAGGACAAACAGTGGAAAAGGGAAAGATAATTTAGCAGCCAAACCATGAGGCTGCAAGTCAGCAGCTGCAGGACTTTCGATCTGTTTTCTCACAAATCCAAAGTGAGTGTTTTCTCACCACTGCATTAAATAATTAATTTAGCATCTATTTTAAACCACTATAAAATGAAGCAAATTATGTCTTAGTCTTTAGTTATAGTTTCTTTGGTGTTAAAGAACAAACGAGTTTCCAAGTTAGGTCAGATCTCTGGGCAACCCAGAAAAACTTCTCAAATGACCGACGGTTAGATAGCAAGAGGTAATGGGCTTAAGTTGCACCAGGGGAGGTTTAGATTGGTTACTAGGAATAATTTTTCTACTGACAGACTGGTGAAGCATTGGAACAGGCTGACCAGAGAGGTGGCAAAGTCACCATCCCAGGAGGTGTTCAAAACATGTATAGAAATGGCACTTCAGGACATGGTTTAGTGGTCATGATAATGTTGGGTAGACAGTTGGACTTTATGATCTTAGAGGTCTTTTCTAACCTTAATGATTCTATGATTCCAAGTATGATGGTGACTGCAGTACAAAAGTGGCGTCAGTCTGCAGAAGACTTAATACAAAGCTCACCCATCCTGGAACTATGGATTCCAAAATTGCATTCCACCAATCTCCAACCTGGATCCCAGAAGTCAAAATTATTTGGGTAAATAGGACCTGAAGGAGAAGGCGACAATCTGTATTGTTTTTCAGAAAACATAAGGAGGCTCTGTACTTCTGCTGCACAGGCCAGCATGGCCCCAGCTGGTTGTGGATGTCTGCATTGTGGATACCTACATCACACACTGCTTTGCCTTGTGAACTGCTGGTCTAAAACCATTGCTTCGGAACTGCTCCGATCTTTGCTCAAGATTACTCAGGGGCATAATTTGTCTTCTAAGACTCTTAATCAACTTGTAATTTGTGTAATTTAGCCAACTATTGCTCTGAGCAAAGTCCTGTTGCCAATCGGTGTTCCTAATTTAGTTGATGTAATGAGATGGAACATCATCAAATGTTGTCTTCTGCAATTTGTAAACTCATTAGAAGTCCCAGAATAATGACATTAAGTGAAAACCAGAATTTTAACGTGAAATCCATCTGATTATAATTGTGGAGTAAGAACATAGAACCATAGAATTGTTTAGCTTGAAAGAGACCTTGGAAGGTCAAGATCAACTATGAATGCATTAACCCAGAACATCCAAGTCCACCACTAAAGCATGTCCCTAAACATCACATTCAAAGTCTTTTAAATACCTCCAGAGCTGGTGACACCACCCGTTCCCTGGGCAGCCTGTTCCAGTGCTCAACAACCACTTTGGTTAAGAAATTTTTCATTATTTCCTACAAAAACCTCCCCTGGTGCAATTTGAGGATGTTTCCTTTCATTATCTCTCTTGTTATTTGCAAGAAGAGACTGACATCCACCACATTACAAGCTCCTTTCAGGTAGCTATTGAAAGTGAGAAGGTCTCACCTGAACCTCCAACCCCAGTTCCCTCAGCTGCTCCTCATAAGACTTGTTCCCAACACTTGCCTTGAGACCTTAAAAGCTACTTCCGACTGGTTCTATATTCCCTTTTATTTTTAAATATTCTAAATAGGTAAGGATTTTAGGACTGGTTGTTGCCCTGTCAACCCCCAATTCCAGCTGCAGCTCACTCCTCCCCACACGTCCTGCTCCCAAAGGCAGACGAACTCGCACCTCTCCCCATGCACAGCCTCTGCCAGATATTAAGCTCACGACCACATGGTGTAACACAACGCGGGACAAAGCCCATCGTTGACGACGAAATCGGGTGTCAGATCGCTCTGTTCCCCCTGGAGCCGCTGCCCCAGGGCCCAGACAGGGGAGCATCTCTGGGAACCCGCTGTCCGACTGCCCAACATAGCACGCCCCACCACCTCCTCCGGACCCTGGGGCGGGCCCAGCCCAGGTCTGCACACTGATAACGTCCGCACACTCATCGCCTCCACACACTCACTGCCTCCTCCCACTGGGGCGGGGCCGTGACGTTATCAGCGGGCGCCGCACTGTGGCCCGGATGCGCCGGCGGGGTAAGGCTAGGCCTGCGCGCATCCGCGCGGCGCTACAGCCGCTATGGTTCGGTTCGGGCTGACCGTCGTCAGGCAGTAAGTACCGTAGCCAGCCCGCCTGCCTCCCTCCCTTCCTTCCTCTCTCCCTCCCTCCCACCTACCCACCTCCGTGCCGCTGGTGCCGGGCCTTGCCTTCCCCTGCTGCCCCCTTCTCCACCGCTAGTGCCCGGACGGGCTATGACATCACGGGGTTCCGCCTTCTCTGCCGGGGCGGGCCGTTAGGCGCTAGCGGTCCATGTCAGTGAGAAGCGGCTCCCGTCAGTCAGTCGCGCGTTCTGAGCGCGCCCGGGGATCTGAGGGGTGTCGGCGCCGGGAGAGCCCCTGAGCGAGGCGGGTGCTGCAGGCTGGGCAGGGGAGCGTTTTGAACCTTGAGGAGGGGCTGTCCAATTCCTGCCTCTAGTGCTCCAGGGCCTGGGTCGGTACGTGAGCCCTTGCCAGCGTGCGGTAGGGACCCGGGTAAAGTCGGGGCTTGTTGGTGCTGCAGAAATCAGTAAGTGCAGCTTGTGAACTCTTAGGTGACTGCTCATAAGACCTTTGTCCTGCCAAAAGCTCTTTGGTAGAGCAAAGAGCTTCGTTAGGAATGGCAGTCTAACATTCCTACAGTGAAATGTCAAAGAATTAGGGTTTGTGACTTAGTTAAAATTGTGTTTTTCTTTCAAGTTACAATCGATGTTGACAAAGGCTTGTTGTTAACTAGATGAAGTATCTCCAGCTTCCTGCCTTTGACGGTATTTAGCAGTGTGATTTTTATTAAAGATAAACTTTTACCTTCAGCATAATACAGTTTAATACTTGATCAGTGCAGCTGGAGCAATGACTTCTTGGTTGTTTTGTTTGTTTGGTTTGGTTTTCTGATTTTTCCTCATGTTAAGACTTACTCTTGACTTCCATTAAAGACTGAATGCTGTAGTTAGAGCCTAAAGTTACAGCCTAACTTTTGCACCAGCTAAAAAACATGAGAGCATGAAAAAAAAAAGTTAAACTTGAAATCTGCAGGTGAGACTCTTGCAGACACTTCAGAAAGATCCCAGCAAGTGGCTGGGAGTTCATCCATCAGGCTTTGCTTGCATACACTATACTATCTTAGAGCTAATTGAAAAACAGCACATTCCATTCTTCCTCCACTGGCACCCCAGCTGATGACCAGCAGGATGGACTCCAGCCAGCCTGCTGCTCTCTCCTCGGTAGGCTGGAAGTAGCTGTCAGGACACTGGGTGAGCCTGAAGAATTAAACTGCTGCCCCTTGTGCAGGAAAGAGTTTGAAATGTACTAAAAGAATGTTTCTTTTAAAAGTACTGGCTCTCTGTGATGTTAGTTACCTGTTTGGGGCTCGTGAATTTCAGTAGAGCAGTGTCAATAGCTCTCTGCAAAAACCAAGCAGCACACTTGGTTTTAGCAGTGCAAAAACTTCTGTGTTGGATGCTTCTGCCAGGTGAGGAGTCTCGACAAAGTCAACACATGCAATGTTGTGTCAAGTTTAGTTGTTAGATATTTATCTCCTAAATAACTCTGCATGTTGTTTTAGTTGCTCTTCTCTTGAAATGTATTCAATTATGGTTTTCAAGGTAGAATATTCTAATTCATGAAGAAGGTGATGTTCATTCTACTAGTTTTTCTACAGCTCTGGCTTCTTACACTGTGTTTCTTCAAGATGTTCAGCATGCGCTGCTGCTGACCTTTAAAGGTCAGGGGTCCAGTTGGCTAGCACATGCTTTTTATAAGAAGGCTCCCACATGGAGGTGTACATTTCGCTGCATTTATGATAATTTTAAGAAATCACTTTCCCTCCTTTTATTCCAAGTAGATTTGCTGTAGTAAATATCAACAGAATGATTTGGGTTGACTACTTGAAAATATTTTGGGTATTTTTTGTACAGTCTTTTCAAAAAGAAGCTGTGCTATGCTGTATATTTTTTTTTGTATTGAGACTGCTGTCTCCTGTTGGTATCTAGTATAATGACGTTTTTGAACATTGAGTAAAGTCATTGTGAGTTAATTTTTTTGTTTTGTTTGTAATCTCTTTCAGTGGAGAAACAAGATACAACAAAGACAAAATACTGCAAGGTTAGTATTAGTTACTCTGATAGCTTGTTAGAGATGGAAAGTTGTCATGGGTAATGATCCTTCTGTCTTCCTAGTCTGTACTCCCTTCTTTAGTATAATTTGTGTGACTGAATTTAGGGAAGTCCAGAGGAACGGTGACTTTTACTAAGGGTTGGCTTTACTGAAGGACAAGCATTTTATTATGCCTGAGCAGATTCTTGATTCCTGCCATGCTTACTCAACTGCTAAATGATCTAAAATGTGTATATTTTACTGTTAATGGGGTTTTATTTTGTAGGTCAAGGAGTGGATGAGCCACTCTCTGCAACTGGCTTCAGACAAGCAGATGCTGCTGGTTTATTTCTCAGTAGCATGAAGTTTACTCATGTCTTTTCAAGCGACCTCCTTCGAGCAAAGCAGGCAAGTGCTTCTTGAGGCAACCAAATGCAAATATTAGCTTCAGAATTTGGCATTTATTTGCTATTGATAATGGATAAATAATACAGTGATGGAGCGCCAAAAGCTGTTTTGATGGATTTAGAACTGCAGATGGAGTTGTGTAGAATTCAAGAAGGCCTCTACAGGTAACATTTCAACAAGAACAGCTCAGGAAGCAGTGAAGGCCAGCTTGCTTTGCAGGATGTAACACAGCATTGTTCTTGCAGATTCACCTTTATTTTATACGTGCATAGGTCCTTTACTAAAGGACTGATCAGGACATAAAGGTAGCATAGACTGAAACAAACCAGATTGGCTGTGATGCTGTTGTGGTGTCTTATACATGACCTATGTCCACTGTGTATTCTTGGGTACTATATTAATGGGTTAATTAAAAGAGAAAAATTGTTACTGGGTGGGATTATAAGTGGTTTGTGTGTGCAACATTACAAAATACTAAAAAAATTAGGGAAACAGAACTTCTGAAAGTAGAGGCATGGGTCAGCTGTTCTAGGAAAGTCATGTCTCCTATGGAAGGCCTGTCCTGAATTGTCTCTGCTTTTACTGATGCTGTGATTTCAGGAGACATATAGGATTAATGCAATTGAAACTGCTAAGTGTTCCTTGGTAGCACTGCTGGTTACTTTCTTTTTTCTCTGTTGTCATCCCACAAAAGCTATAAACCAAATCATCAAAATCTACCATAAATCCTTTTTTCCTAAAATGCGTGTCATAAATATTGCTTATTAGTTTTGCAAAACTGCTGTAAAACAAAGCAGAGAGACAGGGAAGAAGGACTAATAATTAGATATTTTTTAAATGCATAACTGCCTGACAAGTCACTTATTTTAAGTGTGTGAATGTCAGTGATTGTATAAAAAAATATTCATAGTGTTTTATAATGTTCCTAATACTGTCTGTGCTATGTGCCTGCCTTAGGGGAATTGCTTTTGAATGCTCAGCTTCTTAAGAGTGAAGTTGTTAATTTTTTTTCCTTGTATCAGAGGCATCCGTTTCCATGAGATGCATTTACATCCCATAATGTAGAAGACAGGCCTGACTTTGTCCTTTGCAGAGAACACAAGGAAATGTGTTTTGACATTGTTTTACAAGGCATCCAGATTTCCTGGAAGCTTTTCCAGTTATATGTAAAGTAGCAGTTTCCATTTGCTTGCAACTGCCTTTTCTGTCAGCTGCAAATCTTTGAAGAAGTGTCTTTTATTTTGCTGTCATTTCATAGCTGAAGTATGAGAGGAATGTACAAGTTCCTTTGCAAAAGGGGCAGGGTAACGTTTTTAAATAAATGCTTAGTGAGGAAATGTAGTTCCTTGCAATGTCTCCTGCTTCATCTGTAGTCAGGGTGTGTAGTGGTTACTGGAAGCAAGAATGTATAGGATCCTCTGGCCTGTCTGATGGGCAGAGTGAGCAGGTAGAGGAAACACAGAGTGGCTATGCAGAGAACCCTGTTTGAGAGGATAAGCCTATGAGGGAGGACCAGAGACTAGCTTCAAAAATTAGCAGTGTAAAAAAGAGCAGGTAGACCTGCAAGTTGGTTGGTTTGTTTGGTTTTTTTTTTAAATAAAGACTACTTGGACAGACTGGAATGTGGTGTGAACAGAGCATAACTTTGTAAGTCTTGTAAGCTTACGTGAGCATAACTCCAGAGTCTGTAGGGAAGTATGGCTCCTGCTGCAAGATGCTCATGTTGTTGGGACAAGTGAAGGTAGATTCAGGACTGGGACAGGCTGGGCTCAGATCTTTTCCATGTATAAAGTGAAGCTTATATCCCTTCTCTTGCTGTGGTACTGTCAAGATTTAGTAATATTTCTGAAGCATGCTGGTGTTCCAGTATTGGATGGTGTAGGAAAGATGTAAGCAAGATAATCTCTTCTTCAGAGCAGATCTTGGTTTCAGCACAGTAAATGAGGCTTCACATTTAATAATTATAGTTCAAAGTATGAATTAGCACTTAACTGGATGAATGTTGTCTATTCTATGTACTGAATGAGATCTTAATAATGGAGAAATTTCAGGATATAATCACACAATTAACTGTGCTGTTCATTTATAGAAAGGAACTTGATTCAGCCCTGTCTGAATTTTGACGGAAATTTTAAGTTGCAATGTAAAGCCTTTCCTAAGCAATACGTTAAATAGGTCATAAAATCTCCTTGGTACAAGGCTGCGTATTATTTGTCAGGATCAAAGAAGCCTTTTAAAAATGAGTTCTTGGAATGTCATTTTGATTGGAAATGGACATCTGCATAAGACTTATAGCTGGTATTACCAGTCACAACTGTATACAAATCTAGTACAGCCTTCACACTGTGGTGGATATAAGAACAGGAGCAGGTTAACTGTCCTTTAATTCCCACTGTTGTCTGTGGCAGCCAGACAGGTGTGTATTATCCAACATGCTGCAGACTCTGATAGGCAATACTTTTTCCAAAGTGGTATGAGCATTTCTTCTTGAACAGAAAAATCACATGCTACCTAGGAAGAAAGAAAGATACATAGCACAAATCTCAAAACATCCAGACTATTAAAAGCAGATTAAGCCCTTTGGGTTTTCTGTGCTTGACCGTGCTATCAAGAGGCAGGTGAATACAATAAGCTAGGTCTTTTTTTTTCTTTTTTTTTCTTTTTTTTCCCTGAGTTTATCATCCAGTGGATTTCTGTCTCTCAACATTGAGACTGACATTTCGGTATGTTGGCAACCAACACCCTCCTGCCTCTTAACTGCAACAATATTGTTTTTTATCTGAGGTGCACTTGCCAGAAAATAATTTAATTTTTAGAGGCTATATTTTTTTGTCATTTAGTTTTCAGGATCATACTCCTTGTGAGTTTGACCTGTCGGAACAATTGTTTTTTGAGTGGCAGTATACTCAACTCGAGCAAATGTGGCTTTTATCCAGTAAATCTTACTGGTTGCAGGGGTGCTAAGTGTCTTCAGCTCTTCTGGACTATGAATTATAAAAATACTTCCATAAGACTGCAGCTTTTTCTGCCTCAACACAGGCTGTATATCCAATTCTGGCAGACGCTAGTAGCTGAAAAACTTTTAATCTTGCTTGTTTGGGTTGTTGGGTACTACTAATGTGATTCACATTGCTGTGGTGGTGTAAGGTGACCTAGCTATCCCATGAGAAAACAGCTTTTTGTGACTGTATATTCACTTTTTAGACTGCTGCCACAATTCTAGGAAAGAACAAGTTTTGCAAAGATTTGGAAATCAAGTATGATGTAAGACTTCGAGAGAGGGTAAGTGCCAAAAGACTTTGTTTTAGTATTGAACATTAAACAGTCCAAAAATTTGACTTACCGCTGATGGATATTGGGGCTTATTAAATGGTAGCTGTAACAGTGGAGAGCACAATTTGATGTGTTTTTTATCACTGGAAACTGAACTCTTCAAAGCAGATACTATAAACTGTTTGCAGAATTGTGAAGCAAAGCCAAAATTTAGTGACTAGTGTTATTACTGTGATGCTTTGATGATTTAAGTAAGGTAGGATTTATGTGTAGAGGGAATTGCCTTAATTGTAAGGAAATGGTACAAAACCAGAAGTGGGATGGCATATCACCAGCAGGCGTTTAAGGAGTGGATCCTATTTGGATCTTCTTTTTCTGTCAGAAATTATAATTTTTCCTCTGAAACGAGCAAGTTAAATGCCTTCCAGTCTTCTTTAGATGCTTTGCCACCTGACATTGAAAAAAAATATTATGGCTTGTTATACAGAATTTTTGAAAGAATAATCTTAAGTATGAGTTACTTTTTTTTAATTTTTTTTCCCTATTTCATGGTGTTTGGATGTACAGAAATGCCAGTACAGTGTCTGCAGGCCACAGATCCTAAGTTGCTACTCTCGATAACTAGAATTAAATCTGAATTGCATGAAAAGAAACAAAGTCCTTAAAATAAAAGATATTGTTGGCCCTGTTAAGAAAGTTTTATCATGCCTTGATTTCATGAGAGAAGTCCAGAAAAATATTTTAAGTTATTTTTCATCTGTTTCAGAGCCTTTTTTTCTTCATGTCTTTTTTAGTGTTCTTAAATTGCCAGTGATTTGATTTAGAGAAAGAAAGGGAATTGAGAGGCTGAAGTAAATGTGTTTTGGTAGGCATTTAAATTTTGAAGAATGTAAAAAAATAATTATGGCAGCTAATTGCATATCCACAGCAAGTGGATAGAAGTCAGAAAAGCCTCAGTAATGAGCATGTGTCTGTAGCTAGTTATCAACATCTGGATTTCTGGAATGCACGTAACAGTGTTTGACAGTGTAGCATCAGCTCTTAATTTCTCAATATATACTCATCATAACTGCAGTGTTTTCACTGTGTCTGGACATTCCAAGGAAAGCCCAGAGCTTTCCACTTGAGTATGTTTTTCATCTGTTAGTAGTACTGCAGTATCAGTCTTTGCATGGAGAAGTATTAATCTGTTTCACCATTGTTAGAGATCTTCAATGTCAAAACTGATAATGCACATCCAAGTATATCTATCTTGTAAAATACATTAAAGATTATAAATATTATGTTTTATAATGGGACTTCTAGTGATCCAGAATAACTAGCTGATATGTGTAGGTTCTTGCTACTGTTTCTCATATGGGCCTTTTATTTGGAGGTCTCAGGAAAAAAGTATGTCATTGAGGATAGTTAATTAATTGTTCTCTGAGTCTCCATTAGCATACATTTTTAAGACCTTTTTTTTTTCTTTTGTTCTGAAGACAGTGTCCACAGCAATAAAGTATGTCCTAGAAAAAGCACAGGGAGGAAGCCTTATTTTTTTGTTTTGAATAGGTGGAATACTTGTCCTTTTTAGTATCTTATTTTCAACAAAATCTTATTTTTCACATGGACTTGTTCTCTCTTGGGGAGATTTCAGAGGTCTGTAGAGAAAATACTTCCTTCTTACTTGTGAAAAATAATTCTCTGTAGTCTTTCTGCAACTGAAAAGTAATCCTGGTGTGAACAGCTAGATACAGAGGTGTTAGCAATGTACCCTCAGTCGCAAAGACGGGCGAATTTTAAACGCTAAGAGTGTCAGGAATGAAAAAAATCTCAAGGCAAAGATCAGGCCAAAGGTAGTGTTTTGAATACTAGTACTTTAAATAAGATGCTGCTCTTAATGTGTTTCTCTACCAAGCATATGTGTGTATATGCTTGATACAGCATATACACTATTTAAGTTCTTAAATGAACTTAAATAGCAGATATAAAGATACCTCCTCCCCCAATACTGGAATAAAATGTAAAAGGTAGTTAAGCCTATATATTACACTTTAGAATCCAAGAAAACAAAAGCTGTTAAGAGATGCTGACACTGGAAGTGTTACTGGGGACTTGATACATCTTGCTAAACCTGCTCTTTGTAACTTGCCTCTGACAGAAGTATGGTGTTGCAGAAGGAAAGCCTTTGGCTGAGCTGAAGGCAATGGCAAAGGCTGCTGGGGAGCAGTGTCCTTCATTCACACCTTCTGGAGGAGAAACACTGGATGAGGTATGGTAGATACTTGTCTATGCCCTGCTTCCTACACCATTTTGTCTGTGCAGATGCAGCTGTTGTGTACTTACCTTACTGAGAGTTTAGCCCAACCAAAGGTAGTTTTTTTCTGAGCTAAAAAAACCCACTTAACCTGATTACAGTGGCTACCAAATGGGGAGTCTCTTTAGAACTTAAATTTTGGGATCATCAAGGTTGACTCCTCATGAAGCTGTTGTTTGCAGAATGATGGCAATTGCTCTCAACCTTGGCTTCGGAGGGCAGAGGAATTTTAACAGCATTCAGTAACTCAACCATTGCTTTCTAAGACTTGTCTGTGATAAATGTTTGTCATTAACTGAAGTAGTTGTATCAGATTTCCAAAGCCAGTCTGTTGCATTCTTCACACTTCCCTGACCTGTCTCACTAGGTAAGAGAACGTGCAAGGCATTTTTTTGAATTTCTGTGTCGGCTGGTGGTTGAATTGGAACAGACAGAGCAAGGCACATGTGGTGCAGCCAGCAGAAAGTCAGGAAGATCTGAAGAACAGTTTGTTTTCCCTTGGACAAGCCACTGCAGTGAAGCAGAACTTGGCTCTGATAATGATGGAGCTTCTAAAACATTAGATGCCAATATATTAGTGGTGAGTCATGGAGCCTACATGAGGAACTGGATTGGTTATTTTGTTTCAGATCTCAACTGTACCTTACCCACAAATTTAACAAAGTCTCAGTTGTCTTCTGTCAGTCCCAATACAGGAGTTAGTCACTTCATTATAAAACTTGAAAATGGAAATCTGTTAAAACCAGAGATCACTTGTATTTGTCTTAATCAAGACTCTCACTTAGTGGATGTGGGAGCTGAATGTGTAGCTGCAAAAGTGTTCTAAGAGTCTTTGTGGGGGAAGTGGTTTTAGATCACCATTATACTAAGCTTGGGAAAGGTATCTGTAGTAATTACTGAGATTGAGTGGAGCTACTGACACTGAACTGCAAAACTGAAGATATGCAACTGCTTAGCATCTCAACATAATTTGCATGGTCCTAGTGCACCAAAATAAGGTGGCATTACAGAAATAACACAGATGTTCTTTATGAACAGAAACATGATACTTCCATTCACTTGCATATCTTCTCCTACAGTGAATATTTTTAAAAACTTAATTAGCCCATAATTATTTTGGTTATTTCCAGCTAAGAGTTGGGGAGTGGGGAGGAATGGTACCTCAAAGAAAGATAAGGTATACTGTAGTCTTTGTTATGTGATACTATATTGTCTTAAATTAACTTTTTTGAATGCAATAGTATAACCTTAAAAGGAGCATTGCCTTGTGGAAAGGTTTGGTACAGAGCCAGGGGATGTGCTGCTTGCTCTGAGACTCTGGGCAAGTCTCTCTCCCATCAGTGAAACGGTGATGATGATCTACCTACCTCGCAGGAGTGTTTTGTAAGAAATAATTTGTGTTGTTGAGACCTCTTTTGAAATGCACTGTACACAAACANTAGAAAAAGCACAGGGAGGAAGCCTTATTTTTTTGTTTTGAATAGGTGGAATACTTGTCCTTTTTAGTATCTTATTTTCAACAAAATCTTATTTTTCACATGGACTTGTTCTCTCTTGGGGAGATTTCAGAGGTCTGTAGAGAAAATACTTCCTTCTTACTTGTGAAAAATAATTCTCTGTAGTCTTTCTGCAACTGAAAAGTAATCCTGGTGTGAACAGCTAGATACAGAGGTGTTAGCAATGTACCCTCAGTCGCAAAGACGGGCGAATTTTAAACGCTAAGAGTGTCAGGAATGAAAAAAATCTCAAGGCAAAGATCAGGCCAAAGGTAGTGTTTTGAATACTAGTACTTTAAATAAGATGCTGCTCTTAATGTGTTTCTCTACCAAGCATATGTGTGTATATGCTTGATACAGCATATACACTATTTAAGTTCTTAAATGAACTTAAATAGCAGATATAAAGATACCTCCTCCCCCAATACTGGAATAAAATGTAAAAGGTAGTTAAGCCTATATATTACACTTTAGAATCCAAGAAAACAAAAGCTGTTAAGAGATGCTGACACTGGAAGTGTTACTGGGGACTTGATACATCTTGCTAAACCTGCTCTTTGTAACTTGCCTCTGACAGAAGTATGGTGTTGCAGAAGGAAAGCCTTTGGCTGAGCTGAAGGCAATGGCAAAGGCTGCTGGGGAGCAGTGTCCTTCATTCACACCTTCTGGAGGAGAAACACTGGATGAGGTATGGTAGATACTTGTCTATGCCCTGCTTCCTACACCATTTTGTCTGTGCAGATGCAGCTGTTGTGTACTTACCTTACTGAGAGTTTAGCCCAACCAAAGGTAGTTTTTTTCTGAGCTAAAAAAACCCACTTAACCTGATTACAGTGGCTACCAAATGGGGAGTCTCTTTAGAACTTAAATTTTGGGATCATCAAGGTTGACTCCTCATGAAGCTGTTGTTTGCAGAATGATGGCAATTGCTCTCAACCTTGGCTTCGGAGGGCAGAGGAATTTTAACAGCATTCAGTAACTCAACCATTGCTTTCTAAGACTTGTCTGTGATAAATGTTTGTCATTAACTGAAGTAGTTGTATCAGATTTCCAAAGCCAGTCTGTTGCATTCTTCACACTTCCCTGACCTGTCTCACTAGGTAAGAGAACGTGCAAGGCATTTTTTTGAATTTCTGTGTCGGCTGGTGGTTGAATTGGAACAGACAGAGCAAGGCACATGTGGTGCAGCCAGCAGAAAGTCAGGAAGATCTGAAGAACAGTTTGTTTTCCCTTGGACAAGCCACTGCAGTGAAGCAGAACTTGGCTCTGATAATGATGGAGCTTCTAAAACATTAGATGCCAATATATTAGTGGTGAGTCATGGAGCCTACATGAGGAACTGGATTGGTTATTTTGTTTCAGATCTCAACTGTACCTTACCCACAAATTTAACAAAGTCTCAGTTGTCTTCTGTCAGTCCCAATACAGGAGTTAGTCACTTCATTATAAAACTTGAAAATGGAAATCTGTTAAAACCAGAGATCACTTGTATTTGTCTTAATCAAGACTCTCACTTAGTGGATGTGGGAGCTGAATGTGTAGCTGCAGGCANCACAGATGTTCTTTATGAACAGAAACATGATACTTCCATTCACTTGCATATCTTCTCCTACAGTGAATATTTTTAAAAACTTAATTAGCCCATAATTATTTTGGTTATTTCCAGCTAAGAGTTGGGGAGTGGGGAGGAATGGTACCTCAAAGAAAGATAAGGTATACTGTAGTCTTTGTTATGTGATACTATATTGTCTTAAATTAACTTTTTTGAATGCAATAGTATAACCTTAAAAGGAGCATTGCCTTGTGGAAAGGTTTGGTACAGAGCCAGGGGATGTGCTGCTTGCTCTGAGACTCTGGGCAAGTCTCTCTCCCATCAGTGAAACGGTGATGATGATCTACCTACCTCGCAGGAGTGTTTTGTAAGAAATAATTTGTGTTGTTGAGACCTCTTTTGAAATGCACTGTACACAAACAGAATGTATTTATTTTTAACTGTAAGCAGGATGAGGAACCTCATGTGTACATAGTTGAAATAATGGTCTCTGTTCTGGAAAAGAACCTTATCAACAGGGTGAGTTGTACCCAACTAGAATTTTGTTGTCGTTTGCAGTTGATGACTTGATGAATGAGTATTTTTGCCTAGAATTAGGCAAGTTTTATTGCTTGATGATTGCTTATAGCTCATGTTAGTACTGCATTGTTTCCCTTCTGGGTGTTTGTAGCATTACACTATGTAAGCTCTTCTATGTTATTTATAATATCCACATGTCATTTTCTGCATTTGCATATTTTAAACCTATTTAAAATAAACAAATAAATATTTAAAGGTTCATGAATGGAATTCCATTTCATCTGTATTTCTTTTGAGGTAAAAAAAATCTTTGTTAATACTTTTCTATGAGTCTTTACTCAGGTCGTATAACTTGTTTTGTTTCTGAAAAACCCCGTACTGGGCTTTTACTGTGAAAAAGAGCCCTGATGGATCAATGCTGTCCTGACTTTTACCTGGAAAAACCAATCATGTTAAAATGTTGAAGACCTGAACTTCTTGCAACTCTTTGACTGAAGTTTTGATATTTTTTTTGGTAATTTTTAAAAATACTTTGTT
Source organism: Ceyx cyanopectus (assembly GCA_013401355.1). Classification (NCBI taxonomy): domain Eukaryota; kingdom Metazoa; phylum Chordata; class Aves; order Coraciiformes; family Alcedinidae; genus Ceyx; species Ceyx cyanopectus. Next base: position 1,797 of record VYZU01023162.1, on the reverse strand, counting down.
CCATACTTTAAACTACTTGGCTTCTTTGCTTTGAAGCAGAGACTTACATTTTGAGGAGGAAAAAGAGGTTGTTATTGTTCCCTTGAAGAAGTGTATACCTACACTTAACTGCAGCCCTACTGAATAAACAGCAGCAGAGTTACTTGATCTGCCTCTAGTGACTGTACTTTGCTTCTCCCATTGGTGTGACTGCCACTTGGTGGGAAGGTTCTCTTGAGTCCTTTCTGAGCACAGCAGTGGGGATCTGCTTCTGCTCTCAGTGCCCTTTGTCCTGTATCACTCAAATGTAGTAAATTTGGCCCTGTGGTGACCAGAGGAAGACTTCTAATGTAGCACTCTCCAGGACCTGAAAATGAACCTAAGGTGTTTTACTTGCAGTGGGACTGGTTTATCTGGCAAATAACTATAAAACCATCTTGTGTTGCATCTAAAAACTANACGTGCAAGGCATTTTTTTGAATTTCTGTGTCGGCTGGTGGTTGAATTGGAACAGACAGAGCAAGGCACATGTGGTGCAGCCAGCAGAAAGTCAGGAAGATCTGAAGAACAGTTTGTTTTCCCTTGGACAAGCCACTGCAGTGAAGCAGAACTTGGCTCTGATAATGATGGAGCTTCTAAAACATTAGATGCCAATATATTAGTGGTGAGTCATGGAGCCTACATGAGGAACTGGATTGGTTATTTTGTTTCAGATCTCAACTGTACCTTACCCACAAATTTAACAAAGTCTCAGTTGTCTTCTGTCAGTCCCAATACAGGAGTTAGTCACTTCATTATAAAACTTGAAAATGGAAATCTGTTAAAACCAGAGATCACTTGTATTTGTCTTAATCAAGACTCTCACTTAGTGGATGTGGGAGCTGAATGTGTAGCTGCAAAAGTGTTCTAAGAGTCTTTGTGGGGGAAGTGGTTTTAGATCACCATTATACTAAGCTTGGGAAAGGTATCTGTAGTAATTACTGAGATTGAGTGGAGCTACTGACACTGAACTGCAAAACTGAAGATATGCAACTGCTTAGCATCTCAACATAATTTGCATGGTCCTAGTGCACCAAAATAAGGTGGCATTACAGAAATAACACAGATGTTCTTTATGAACAGAAACATGATACTTCCATTCACTTGCATATCTTCTCCTACAGTGAATATTTTTAAAAACTTAATTAGCCCATAATTATTTTGGTTATTTCCAGCTAAGAGTTGGGGAGTGGGGAGGAATGGTACCTCAAAGAAAGATAAGGTATACTGTAGTCTTTGTTATGTGATACTATATTGTCTTAAATTAACTTTTTTGAATGCAATAGTATAACCTTAAAAGGAGCATTGCCTTGTGGAAAGGTTTGGTACAGAGCCAGGGGATGTGCTGCTTGCTCTGAGACTCTGGGCAAGTCTCTCTCCCATCAGTGAAACGGTGATGATGATCTACCTACCTCGCAGGAGTGTTTTGTAAGAAATAATTTGTGTTGTTGAGACCTCTTTTGAAATGCACTGTACACAAACAGAATGTATTTATTTTTAACTGTAAGCAGGATGAGGAACCTCATGTGTACATAGTTGAAATAATGGTCTCTGTTCTGGAAAAGAACCTTATCAACAGGGTGAGTTGTACCCAACTAGAATTTTGTTGTCGTTTGCAGTTGATGACTTGATGAATGAGTATTTTTGCCTAGAATTAGGCAAGTTTTATTGCTTGATGATTGCTTATAGCTCATGTTAGTACTGCATTGTTTCCCTTCTGGGTGTTTGTAGCATTACACTATGTAAGCTCTTCTATGTTATTTATAATATCCACATGTC
>VYZU01023159.1:0-24350 GCA_013401355.1 Ceyx cyanopectus | reverse complement strand
AAAATAATAATAATTTTAAAATAGTCCTAGGTCTTTGCTATTAAGACAGAGATATTCATTGCTAGGTGAAACATATAATTGAAAATAACTATTATGTTGAAAGGATTCCACTTAACTCTGATTAAAAAAAAAAAATCCACTTATCTGAGGGGCTGTGGGCATTCTGATTAATTTGATGAGGCCAACCCCAATCCCTCAAAACCTTCTCATACTTTTAGGAGATGAATGAATTACCAGTCATAGAATTCAAATGTATTTTTTAAGGCTAGTTAGAAGGTGTGGAAGAGTGATTGACACTCAAACTAAATGCTCAAAACTGGAAAGTGTTTGCATGACTGGGTATTTATTTAATTGGAATGATTTATATGGGTGAAAATTTACTTATTTATGTTTTCTAATACAGTAAACGTATCACCTACTTGTATGCCAATAATACCTAATCTTAGAATGCCATTTCATAGCTTGAATTTCAGTTTTGCCTCATGTTTTATTCTAGCTAGTATGACAATCAGGGAAAGTCCTGAAACAGAAAAATTGACACATGCTGGTAAATTCAAACGTGGAACATTGAATTCAACATGGAAGCAGTAATGACATTCAGTGTCAGAAGTAACAAATGTGAAAATCTTCAATAATTCAATATAGAGAATATAGTTAGACAGTTTTTATATAAGTGTGCTTTTTCCTAAAAACACCCCCCAAACCAAACTTTTTTTTTTTTTCTTTTTCATTGTCTTTTGTCTGTAAATATGAAAGAGAGGGCTACACTCCAATGTAATTCTTCATTGCCATTCTAAACAGTAAAATAGTCTTTCTAATTCACATTGCTCATGGCAGTCTTATTTGAAGTCGCTCTATTCAGTTTGTGATTAAAGCAGTTGGGGATTTTTGTTGGTTGTAAACTTTTGGCATAATGTGAGTACCAGTCCCTTTCAAAAACAGCCTTGAGTTGCTTAATGATGCTTGTGCTGTTCCCCGCGTCTGCTTGGTTGATAACAAGGCCAGCTCCAGCATTCTGTGTAAAAGCATTTCCCACCCAATCAAAATTACCTACAAGCAAAGGCAGGAATAGACAATGAGTTGCTAACATTAANAGCTTGAATTTCAGTTTTGCCTCATGTTTTATTCTAGCTAGTATGACAATCAGGGAAAGTCCTGAAACAGAAAAATTGACACATGCTGGTAAATTCAAACGTGGAACATTGAATTCAACATGGAAGCAGTAATGACATTCAGTGTCAGAAGTAACAAATGTGAAAATCTTCAATAATTCAATATAGAGAATATAGTTAGACAGTTTTTATATAAGTGTGCTTTTTCCTAAAAACACCCCCCAAACCAAACTTTTTTTTTTTTTCTTTTTCATTGTCTTTTGTCTGTAAATATGAAAGAGAGGGCTACACTCCAATGTAATTCTTCATTGCCATTCTAAACAGTAAAATAGTCTTTCTAATTCACATTGCTCATGGCAGTCTTATTTGAAGTCGCTCTATTCAGTTTGTGATTAAAGCAGTTGGGGATTTTTGTTGGTTGTAAACTTTTGGCATAATGTGAGTACCAGTCCCTTTCAAAAACAGCCTTGAGTTGCTTAATGATGCTTGTGCTGTTCCCCGCGTCTGCTTGGTTGATAACAAGGCCAGCTCCAGCATTCTGTGTAAAAGCATTTCCCACCCAATCAAAATTACCTACAAGCAAAGGCAGGAATAGACAATGAGTTGCTAACATTAAAAAAAAAAATCAACCCCAAACAACAAAATCTCCCTAAAGGCATAAAAAAAACGATAGAGCATCATTTTTTCCCCAAGTGCCTATCTGGGCAGAAATAGGAATAGGGTTTTGTATGCCAGCTGAAAAAACATTATGTACCAATGTGTAGTGCAGATCATTTCTGGGAGTTTAACAGCTCTAATCCTAAGTGAAAACAGCTTCTTTGATTTATTCAACACTAACTTGTTCTTCTTTTTGCATATATTGTATTATCACTCCATTTATTTCCCTCATCGGTCTTTTCAGTGCTATGAATGAAAGTACTTTTTTTTTTTCCACACAAAAATGTCAAGGGTATGGGATGGAGAGTTTTACAGGTTACCTATTGACAGATACTATTTCATGGAAGAAAACCAAGTTTTTCTGGTTTTTTTCCTGTGATTACCACCATTCTTGAAATCTAAGGTAATGAATGAGCATTTTAAATCCTATTGATTGCAAGGCAAAGGGGATAAGTGGATTAATGGAAAACAGGTAAACAAAGTGTTTCAGTTATTGTTTTTATTTCACTAGAACTATAACTATTTAAGTTGTACATTTAAAACACATGCAGTATTTAGGAGGAAAAAAAATGCTGTTAATTGAAGTAATCTTTTAAAATCATATCTGAACATGCACTAAAACATGAAGGCATCTGAGAAATTTATAACCTTCCTTTCAACATCATTTCAGCTACTTCAGCAGGAAACATTAAGAATTCTAAAGTTGTCCAGGTTGGTTAATTGAATCCTCATCATAAAGTGCATTTCTTCCTGGGTTTTCAAGTAGAAGATGTATCAGGTCCTTAACATGTGTTTGTATCACTTTGACAGCTTTGATTATTCCATTCTTTTATTTTATTTATATATATAAGGATGTAAGGGAAATGGGGAAAAAAAACCCCAAGTCTAAGAACCATGATATGTAGAAAAGTTTTAACTTACCCAAATTTGATCTAGCTCTAGGAAGGAATTTAAAATGGAGTTTAGAAAAATACTGGGGGGTGGGGCTCATCAAACATCTGGAAGATGAGACAGGAACAAGCTGCACTATTTGTAGTGAAAAATAAGATTTGGGTAGGTTAAGAGAGGTGTGTGTGTGTTTAGAGACCAACAAGTTGGGCCTTTCAGAGTAGCTCTTGGTTGCAAATTGACATTATTTTAGATTTTATTCTGCATTCAATGAGCATTTGACTGATAATGAACTTTTGGTAGGTGCCATTCAGCAAGTTTAATTAAATACACCTTTGACCCAAAATACCAATGAGCTATGTACCTAATGTGAGGGGGTGTCTGAAATGCCATCACAGCAAATGGAATATAAGCCTGCAGAAGATGAGGATGAAAACATTTGTACAGTATTTACCAGGACTGACCATAGCTTTAGTAATAACACAGGAGATGGAGAACAGTTGGATTGCAGAAACAAGATAATATGTTAATAATCCAATTCATTCCTACTTCAGAAGGGGTGTTATATTTGTGTTTTCAGTCTGTTTTTTAATACTAACAGCAAAATATAGCTTTTGAGAAACTTGTTCATAGGGAAAAAGAGAGGTTTTAAGTAAGAGATGTGAGCTTCACCCAGGTTCCCAAAGAAATGCACTATTATTTTAATTTAACAAGCTTCATTTTAGCTTAATCTGCTGTAGATTCCACATTTACAATGGCTGTTATTTCAGGCCTTTGGCTACAAACTAGGATTTCTGGAGATGTGGATACTTACCAATGTATGCAGCTCCATCAGTCACCATATATTTGTTACGATTTAATTTGGGGAGGGAAGTGTTCTTCTGCTCTTTAAGAAAGCATGAATTCTCTTCCTCAAGGTCAAAGAATTTCTGCCATAAAATAGAATGGAGTGCATGTTCATGAGAATTGTTCTGTAACAGGAAAAATCTATTGAAAACCAGTTAGTGCTGCACAACAGCTCTTGTTTTTATAGCCAAGCATTCATTTTAATAAAACACTGCACATTGGCTTTTCTACTAGATTCTTGTAATTTGTGATACTCATTATGTAACCCTAGATAGTTTATCTAACACTTTATACTGTGGGCTTGGTCAGAGTCTCTTCACCACTGGAAAATTTATTGGGGTATATTTTATGTTGTCAGAGGTTGTATCAAAACTGCTTCTGGTTCAAACACCAATAAGAGTCTCTGTTCTGGGACTGACACCACTAACCCCCACTAAATTTAGGAATACTGGAATTCAGGTCCCAAGAAGCACAATGGTGAATTTTTCAGCTTAAGTTTATCCTTTATAATCCAAATTTTAATTTCTGGGGGAGGAGTCTTGTGCCATTTCTGCCAGAACAATATTGAGGTATTGGGACAGATTAACAATTTTAATTTTGATCAGAATTTGGAACTTAAGGTTCTCTTAAAATTTCTATACAAGTGTATATACAATATTTTACCTGCTGTGACTAGATGGAAATGGATACGAGTATGTAGAGCATTAAATGCCACTTAAATAAAAATAATCTTGAACATACAAATAAAATTTTGATGACAAATATGGAACAAGAATTTGCTTGAAATTGCTTTAGTTCCAGCTGTGTATGGGCTTTTTGACTTAAACCCACAATTTATGCTGCTTCTTAACTAGGAAACTTGTTATAACAGTGTACATTATTTAAAAAAATCCCTGTTTCTACTTATGTATAAATAGAACTTAGTGTGTATAACACAGAAAGTACTTTTTTTACAATTGTTTTCAACATTAAGAAGCCAAAATGATTTAGTGGATTATCAGTTTAAGAAGTCAGAATAGTTCAGAAGATTATTTAAGATAATTATGTACAAAAAAAACCCCAAACCCAAACAAACACCAAAAATAAATTAATCCAAGATTAATTGATCCCAGATGGCTGATTTCCAGCATACCTCAATTTCTTAAAAATTAATTTTTATCAAATTGGAAGTAGCACTCACCATAGACTCTGTTCTCCAATACAAAGATAACATACATAACATTTCTCACTTTTCCTATATCACATGTGTAATGTGGTCACATAATAGTTGTTCTGCTCTTCACAATTCTGAACTTGTAACCTGATTTTAATGTAAAATCTTAATTATTTTTTCCTTATACTTTGTATTTGACTAAATTTTTCTGTCTTAATTTCTATGTCAGTAACCCCTAAGAACAAATTCAATTCATTATATTACATTTACTGTTATTTGATGAAATTTAAAGGTTTTGATACAAACAGAAAACACTTCTCAGTTGTGAAGTTTGCTTGATTTTTTTTTTTTCTGGGCAGTGGAAAATATCTTAGCCATCAAAGCAATATAGATTATACTTACAACTTTCAAACTACAGCTTGGAACTTCAGTGCAAATAGCTTTCAGAGATGAAACAAAATTAAAAGTAAGGGGATCTGTGTCTCTTGAGAAACTTATGAGAAGTCGTACTTTAATACTTCGTAAAACTAATGCTTCTCTTATCTTCCCATCTAAATATGGCCAATACCTGTAAAGAAAGAATATTATCTTTTTAGAGCTTAAAAAAAATTGGGGATTTGTATGCAGCCAAAACTTGATATCACAGAGAAAATGAAACAAATGTGAACTTAATTTTCTATCTGTTAAAGAAATGCTGTTCTCATTGAAAGGGATGCTCATTAAGCAGATTTTCCAGCATCCTTTTTTGTGTGTCACTCTGCCCTGCACCAAAAGTATGACTATGGAGACAGTGAGGTAGAGGAGGGTTGAGCACATCTTACAACTGGATAGGTAACTGTATAGGTTTAGGGGAAACACAAGGAAAAACTTTTTCCCAGTGCCAGAGCTCTGGCAGGGGCTGCCCAGGGAGGTTGTGGAGTCTCCTGCTCTGGAGACATTCCAGCCCCACCTGGATCTGTTCCTGGGTGACTTGGTCTAGGTGCCCCTGCTCTGGCAGGGGGGTTGGACTAGATGATCTTCTAGCTCCCTTCCAACCCCTAACACTCTGTGATTCTGTGACTCTGTGCACGGTGCCAAAACGCACAAAATACAGGTACCTTGTCCTTGTCCACCCACATCTGGGAGCTTTACTCCTGTCTCACTCGCTGCCTGGTGTGAGAGCAGTGGAGCTCTTGCAGTGCCAGAGAAACAGCAGAATGAGCTACAGCTAGAGGGTGCTGCTTACCCAGCCCTGACAGAGGGACAAGAAAGATTTTCTGTTGGTTACACAAGAGAAGTCTGGATCCCTTCCTGACGTCTTCTGTACTGGGACAATACTTGCTGGGGACTGGCATGCCTTCTGTAATTTCTTGTTTGGGTAAAGGAAAGCTGCTGCATCCTTAAGCAGCAGATGAAGATGGGTCATTTAAGAAAGGTGCTACATTTTTTTCCCCTGCAGAAATACTGCCTTGAATAGGATAGTGGCTTCCATGATGCTGTTTGAATGCTTGCTAGTTAGCTTTCGTGGGAGCAGGTCAGGGTAAGGTAAGCAAACAAAGAAAATTCCCACTTCTTTTATTCCAGCAGCACCAAGGCACTTGGCTTAATGAACTCTGAGCTCTACAATGCCAGAAAATAACTTACAAGCAAGAACTGGGAGCTGACAAGGTAGAGAACCTGTGGCAGTGCCTCAAACACAGAGTTGCACTGTAGGAAAAAATGTTGAAGAATTAACACAGGTGCCTTCCCTGGAATTCCCTAATCCAGCAGATTTCTGAATTCAGCCATGAGAACATAGTAAGGAGGCAATAGCATCAACTGCAACACTGTGATGGTTCTGTGGATGAAAGATCCTTTCCAACAGAAAGGAGAAAGGCAACAGATGGCAACATTCATACTCTGAATCTGAGGTTCCTACAGCATTACCCATGATTCTTTCACTGTAATAAATGCTGTACATAATGAGTTTATTGGGAAAACCCTCCTGCATATTCAAAACAGCTTATGCTTGATATCAGTCAATTTGTTTCCAATTGTTTTTTTGGTCAGAGGGACCACTGTATACTTGCCTTCTGAATTGGATGGTGTTAGTACACTGTGGCTCCAGTTTTGGGTCATGAATGCTTTTTATTGGTCCACACCATCAGGGTGTTTAAAATAACTTGGTTTCTTTGTTTTTAGCAACTCTTAGTAAACCAGAATGTGATACAATTCAAAGGGAATCAATGTTGAATTTGGATTTTTCACATGTATATATATTTCAATGACTTACTGACATCTCCCACACCATATGCATGAACTCACAATGTTATTTCTCTCTTAACACGCACACTCTCTTTCTCTCTCATGTTGAATATCTGTATGATACTCATAAAATGCCAGTAGCTGTGGTATCAAGATAAACATAATAGTGTAAGGAATAGGATTAATGGTTCTTGTTCTTGTATTCCTGTGTCTCAGTCCCTTGAAGATGGTCAGACTAGGCAATTTCTGATCTCCTTCCACAGGCAGATAGCTTAGGACCCAGACCTAGAAACGTCTTCTTAGGTCCCAATTCTGCTCCCATTTAAGTCAATGGCAGAACTCTCACTGATTTCAATAAGAGCAGAATTGGGCCCCAAGAAATTGGTCCACAGTAGTAACTAATCTCCTGTGGGGTCACTCTCTCCAGCAGACCTTAGTGGCATTATGATGAGCTGCATGTCCTGGGCATGGGCACTCACCGTTTAGCGTTGGTGTCAATGACGATTGGCAGGTAGTCCATGACAGCTATGTACACAAACTGCTTTGCATCATCAATAACACTGTAGATAGCTTCAATATCCAACACTCTGTCCTTTGGGCAGAAGAGTTTAGGGGAATTCTGTGAAAGGAAATGTTCCAACAGGGCATTTAAAATACTTGATTGGTTTTCTCTTCCCCTCGTTCTTCTCGAGATGGCAAGAAGTAACTTTATTTTGGTAGAAAATATATTTATTTTGGTAGAGACACCTTTAGTTGCTCTGCTAGAACACTCAAAGGTACAAAGGAGTGGTATTTGCTTAATTCCCCATTGAATGCATCACCATTTAGATGTAACCATGGGTAAAATACAGAAGACACAAGCTTCAAATCATCAAAGAAGCTTCAGTTGAAGCTACATTTCAGGCAATTTTGTTCCAAAGAATCCTGACAGACTGCTCCCTTCCTGCTGCCATATCACCTTCTCTCCTTCCTTACCTGCTTGGATTGCCACTGCATCTACATTAGTAAGTTTTCTTTAGGTAGAGATCCTGGGATTTTGATTAGTCTTTATTTCTTTCAATACGATGCACACAGGGGTTTCTGAGTCATTGACTGGTGTTCTTAAGGATGTACTAAGTTCAAAAAATACTAGAATATTAACTGTAGCAAGATTGCAAGACCAATATTCCAGATCCACTCCCAAACACTAAGAAAATAACCAAAACCTCTTGCATTTTATAAGCCAGTCTGGAAGATGATTTTGTTGCTAAGCAACACTAAGCTGTGATTCCCAAATATAACAAAGACTCAATGACTGTTACACTTGTTTTCTATAGCACAAACACTGAATGAGTGAGTTTCAACTCAAGAAAAAGTGTGATTTTCTTGAATATAATTTTTTATCTATTATCAGAAACTTTTAGGAGGCTACTGCATTAAGATTTTATTCTTACTAATTTCTTGAAACACAAACCTTGAGTTACAGAACAGCTAAAGAAAGGAATTCTTCTGCATTGTCTTTTTCAGATGCATTCAACATAAAAACCAAAACTGAAAGATATTTAGTAGATAATTAGAAGAAAAAATTCTATTATACCTCTCACTGGCTTGTGGAGACTTTCTTCTTACCATTAGCTCAGGAAAAGACAGCAACTAACACTTGGTCCATCAAGTTTCTTCCCTTCCCTCCCTCTCTGTGATTCATTTCAGAACTTACCGACACAAAAGCTTCTGATTTTGTCTCGTTCAGCTGCAGTGTCAGTTTATTCTGAGTATCATACACTCCATATAGCCTCTTAGACCAACTTGGAGGTATTTTATTCTTGTATCTTAATGAACTATACAGGGCAAATATCCTTTGTAAATCCAGGACCAGGCAGCTACAGTTGTACACGATGACGCCAAGCTCCTTCATCTGTGAAATTAAAAGTTCAGATAGTTAGAGATATTTTGGCTGGTGGATCTGTGGAATTACACAGCAAGAATGTCTCAGGGGTATCCTAAAGAAGCATGTCAGCAGTGGTGCTGTTGACAACAACAACATTCCTAACAATCCTCTTTTATAGGCAAACACATAACCTAAATCTTCAAGGTATAAAGTGGGCAAAAGCTGCAAAAGGGTTTTTCAGTGTATATCAGACTTGCATGTCCAGACAGAATTAGAATACAACATTAGAATGGACACAACTTTGGAGTGATATCTATTTATCACAGGCACCATTTTTGTTGTGTTGTCCAAGGTTTACTACTCCAGGCTAGTGGTTTTTGTGTATTTATTATTTTTATATTATTTTGTTTACAGGAAAAGCATCCTTTCTTTTTTCAGGAGTGTACACTGCTACCAGTGACAGTTTCTGACTTTAGAAACAATTTGTTTTCTGTGACTTCTGGAAAAGGTGAGAGAAATGGACTTCAGTTATTCCTCTGCTGGAGAAAGATGATGCTCCAGCTTCAAATAAAAGGATGGAAAAACAGGTATTTAATACTATTGGTAGCTAAATTGACTTCATTATTAAATACAGCATTATCCAGTTGAGAGTATATCACAGAATCATAGAATGGCCTAGGTTGGAAGGGACCTTAGAGATGGAAATACCACATACCTAAGAATATACAACACTAAGCAATCTAATTCCCAAATATTTACTGAATAGTTGCAACCAAGCAACATTACCTAATATTCTTACTGTTTAAATCAGCATAATTCTGCAGGCTGCTTTAATTCAGGAAAAAAAAAGAAAGAAAGATATGGAAATCCTTCATTAGCCTGAACAACCCCACAGATTTGTGGATAGTTGGAAAATATACTTACTGCACTGCAGCCTTTATTTATCATTTATAGATAAGCCAGTAAACTCATTTTGATGATAAATATAAATTATTCCAAGTTATGGCAAATATTCTAATCTATCAGTCTATTTGGAATAATACCTTTGTTTTTTTTCCCCTGGTTGCTGTTATCTTTGAGGATGCTCCTTTATTCACTTCCAGGCTCTCCCTGTACTCTATGTACTGTTTGTCTTCAAACATTTTTAACTATACATTATCACTGTTTTCACTGTGTGCTGCCAATACTGCTCTTTTAATTGCCAGGCATGCCATTGCAAAGGACTTACTAATAGTATTCTGTTACATGTATCTGCATAATGTGGTTTAATCAGCTTTTCATGGCTGTTAGTTGATTCTGACATAATTATGTGGTTACAGTTTTCCTTTCATTTATCAGTCCCATTATTACTCTTCCACTTTATTCCTTCCATTAAAAGTAAAGATTAAATAGTGGCCTCACAGCACACCAGAAGCTGCCAGGATTGCATCTGCCTCAGCAGCCCTCCTCAGTGCTTGCAGTGTGTCCTCTCCCTGTGCTTTAAAGGATTGCCCTCCTGCCTGAGTGCTTCCTCATGGTCAGAGATGGGGAGGAAGCTGGGGGCACTAATGGATTTTTCTAAGTGCCATTTTCACAGATCACCACCTGGCCTGACTGTAAAATGAAGCCCTGGCCATGCCCAACAGCCTGAAACAGAAGCACACAGAGACCAGCCCATTTTGCACAAGAACTTGACCCTGTCTGCAGAAGCCCAGGTGGTGCCCTGGCTGAGGGGCTGCCACTTATCCACTCCAACTGCAGACTGCAACTGAAAAACTGCCATTTCAAGAGGTGTATTTACAGCCTGCCTTCCCACCAGGTGATGTCTTGCAGTTGGCTTCTCTGGCAGCAAACACTCATCAAAGCTTTCCCTGCTTCTGAAGCCATGATAACAGCTTCCCCCCACATGGGACACAATACAGGCTGGGCTTCTCCTTTCCCTCTCTGGGAAAACACAGTTATCATCTTTACCCAGCTGCCTATTTTCATTAAGCTCTTATAAACTTTATTCCAATTGACCAGACCTGAAAAGCAGATTCAAAGTCACCAGGAGAGGTGACAGTAACTTCCATGCTTACTGTGCAGACCTCATTTTCTTAGGAAAACAGGTTGGTTAGGTGCCAACTTGTCACTTCAGAACCATTTTGGTTTACAGATGATACCACATATTGAAATAAAAAACAATACAAACACAGTGCATTTGCACATGCAGTAAAATTCCAGCTGTTTTCTTTCTTGCAGAACAGCTGCAATAAGTTTGGAGACAAAAAATACTCTGTTTCAGAAGCATCTTCCATACTGAGCCCATTTTTTACTCCCATACTCTTAGGTGAGGAGAGACTGCTCTTTTTCCAATTAATCACAAAGCCTATCATTCTATTATTCTATCATCATGGAGGCATTGAAGGGAGGGGGCAGCAGGGATGTGCTAGTGACAGATTGATTATGAAGTGCTAGGTCATTTGGATAAGGGAAAAGACTTTCTCTTCAGTTTGAAAGCTGATGTTATTAAAGACCTTTAAATACATCATCTCGGAGGAGAAGCAGAAAAAAAATCCATTTATAGTGAAGGAATCAAAATCTGAGTGTTGCTCCCTGGCTTGCAGTGGCTGAAACCTGCAGCTAAATATCATCTGAGATACCTGTTAAGAGCAAAATCCTTCAGGATAAGAGCTCTTAAGGCAAGGGAAGTATTTCTTCATCCTGAGTTTTAACAGCAACTCACACAGGAATGAAAACATCCCTGAAAAATTAAAGTGGAGAAGATCTCAAGAAATCAAAACCTTAATAAAACTAAGGAAGATAACTCTGAAATGAAAATAAAGATCACAGATTTTATATTCTCAAAGTAAAACTGAAATATTTACATGCTAAATTTGCACAGTTGCTCGTGAGTGACATTATCAGGGCATGTGCTGGGAGCTGGTGACAGGAATGGTTTTCTAGGTACAAAACCCCATGTCCTCCCCTAAGCAGGTTTCTTTCCCTCTTTGAGTGCTCTTTCCCACCATGAGTGCTCTTTTCAGGGAATGAAAACCATAAGAGCTGGTTTTCTTTGTTCTTCTCCATGCCATATGTGCAGAGCAACTATTAAAGGCTACCAAATCACCATTTGTCTTTCTTGCCAATAAGAGCTTTCTTAAAGCACTAGAGAAGGGAATGGCTACACAAGACTCAAGAAATAGGCTTAACCCCTCTGTTCAGTCATGCTCTAACTACAGAAATGAGTTAAGCTACAAAAAGTAATAAGTATGGCCTAGCAAGAAAAACAGTGTTTTTTATAATGGAAAAGAATTCCTTACTAGATTGGACAAAGAGAATTCCACAGAGGAATTTCTGCATATTCTTTACCTTTGCACATTTGTCTGCATCCTCTCTGAAATGAAAAAGTACATGAGGAAAGAAATTTAAGCTTCCTAAACTGAGTGTCAACAAAACTTTTCCAATGCATTTGGATTGTGGCTTAGACAGGGTGCACAATGTGTCCTTACCCTGCACTGTGCAGACTAGACAGTGTGTTTTATATTTACCTTGAGCTACACTCTTAAGAGACAACCCCACTGTGTAGCCAAGGTACTATTTGACCTACATAAGAGTGGCACAATCTGGTTCACAGCTTGCAGCAGCTGAATTGTGGCAAACGTAGCAGGAGGCTTTAGAAAATTCCTTGCTAATTTATTTGAAAGAAAAAGTTTGTAGTTATTGCTCTCAGGTCAGCCTGATCCTGAAAATGACAGGCAGCTCTCCCTGGGCATGAACTGCCACTTGCCCAAGAGCTCTGGCCACTGGCAGGTGCTGGGCACCCACTGCCTGTGCTACAGAAACTGGATTAACAACAGGTAGTCTGCTGCAGACTGCATCTACTAATTAGACTGCAATACACAGGACTGTGTGTGCATCTTTCATTTGACTGTGTTTGATGGTTTGATCATTAAAAAAGTCACAGACTTAAAGCATAATTAAATAAAACTTAATATATTATAATAGATAAAAATATAAAATTATAAATAAATAAATAAATTTCCAAATGAATGAATGACTAGAAACACAACAGAATAATGAAATAACAAGAAGTATGCTATATATACTAGTAAATCAAATCCTAAGGCCTAAAAGGACCTGAGATTTTCAAGAGCTTCTAAAGAAAAATAATATACACTGTATTAATTATCACCTTAAAGCAGACCACAGATATTTACTGTGGTAAAGTCATCTTTCCATAAAATGTGTTTTGATGACCTGGACAGCCTGCACTCCAAGCATACTACTGCAAACCTCTGTTATGTTTTTAAACATTATTTTTACTTCTATTACCTAATGGCAAAATGCTGTGACTGTAAGGCAGAGGAGTGAGACATTTTAGGAGATGATAATTTTTGTGTCTCATCCTTTTTTTCTGCTGATCTGCAGGTCAAGAACACCAAACTGCACAGTAACACCTCACTTATTTCCACTTCACCTTGCATTCATTAGATAGTTCCACCATTATTTTGCATAGCACCCTGATCTTCTGAAAACCATGCTGAAAATCACATTAGGTTCAGCATTTCATCTCTGCTGAAAGGTGCTGTCACCAAGATGCAAAGCAAGCTAGGCAGATGGGGGGGGAGTGTTTTAAAATGGTGTTGTTTATAAAAAAAAAGATTTATGAGGAAGAGGCAGCAATGCATCTTCAAAGCAGAAAACTGGAAACCCCCCATGTCCTTGTCACGTTAGAAAAAAAAAAATTATTATTCTTTTACAATTCTTTTTCAGCCATCCACTCTATTGATACAGAAAAATTGGCAAAAATAAATCTGTTTGTACAAACAATATAAATACAGTTTATTTAAACATTGGACTGCTCTGTGATGATGTTCATGTGGAACTGAACACAGAACTGAGTTCAAGTTTGGGCTTTTTGATTGCTGTAGATCAAACCAAGCCTGACACACTGTGCTTGTCACAGCAAGCCAAAAGGCAGAACTGAATCAGTTAAAAATTCCTTGCTGTATAGTCTATCAGCATAATTAATATCACTTGGCATAATCACAGCCTAATTTATCATTTTAAAATGACTTTTTAGTTTACAGTTTCATTACCCTCTCAAAGCAAGCACAAGTGTCTCTTTAGGGGAAAAAGCAAGCTTGCAAGTGCAAGAAACCACTTTTCCAGGATCATGTTTGATTTATTTCTTGTTTTACTGCAGGAAATCTAATTAATGTGAATTCTAATTTGATTCTGTTCCTTTTTTTGAAACACAGTTTTTGTTCCCTGTATCAAAGAAGAGTGCAGGCTGGGAAGAAAAGGACCACAATGTGCTGGCCTCCATCTCCCTGCTGGCGAGCTGCATCACAGTTCAGTACTGGTGTAATTCACATGACATTAAACAATTCACTACCTCAGTGGAGCCGTAAAAAAAAAATAAAATTAAAAGGTGAAAGATCCTGCTGGCTTCTGGAAAGGTCTGGAATCACCTTTACCATGCACACACACATACCTCCCACTGCCTCCTTCCAACTTTGCTGCATCGAAGGCTGTCCTGTCAGCCCTTATCTTTCCTCCTCCTCACGCAGCTGGAAATCACAGCACGAGCTCTTAATATTTGTTCTCATCCTATGTAATGCTGCAAGGGGCAGCCTCTCTGCGTCTTCTGCTGTACAACACAGAGAGGAGAGTGCAAAGGACTGACCTCAGAATAAGGGCAATAGTTATGGCTAAACATTTCTCAAAGCTCACAGTTTCTTCGGGGCTTGCAGATTCATGGGCTTCGGGGAAATGCAACAGCACGCAGTTGACTAATGGGATGCATTATTTATAATTATTATTTATAACTTCACTGACACACACACACTGGGTTTTCCTCTTGCAAACTGAACAGGGATTGGTGGCAGGCCTGCTGTGGACACAAACTGGGACAATGACATTGCATATGAATTATTGCTGCAACTTTTAAGCCTTGCCGGACTACCTGATCAGAATTAGAAACCATTTTTCTTGATACAAGCAGAGGACCAAAGGCTCCAATTAATTTTTTACTAAGCCTTGATTAAATTCAGTTTACAGGATCTTGAGGTAAGCTAAGAAACCAAGCAGTTTAGATAAGGTAATTTAGCAAAATCACAGAATGTTAGGGGTTGGAAGGGAAGTAGAAGATCATCTAGTCCAACCCCCCTGGCAGAGCAGGATCACCTAGACAGAGATTTCTAAATCCTGTTATTCATTCCACACACTAGTGCACAGGCATTGCATCTTCATTAATACAAGAACACTGTCCTGTTGGTGCAAAAGCAGCTGTCTCATCCCCAAAATAATATAATTTAAAGCCCTATGAATGAACTCTGCTAATTCTTGTCCTAGAACCCCCATTCCCAGTAGGCAGCCCTAGGAAAATGGCTATATGAAAATCTCCTTCAGAAATCCATACTTGCTCTTTGTCCTGTTCTTCTCTTTGTACTTGGTAAAGCAGTGGATTCAGCTGAGGTGTCAGCTGCTTGCTCCTACATGAACAGATAGCAATAATGCATGCTAGAGCTACAGCATCATGAGAAAGAGCAATATTAATCTCTGTGTTGCATAAGGTCATGACCTGTGTGTTGCCTCCTCTCTCAAACCAATCAGGTGCTGCCTCTGTGGATGTAAAAATGGTTTATTTTTAAATATTGTGTAACACCCCTTCTGCAAGAAGCAGAAGTATTGTGTGCCAAAGATGTCAAAGATTTAATATGTTAATAAAGGTCAGCATAGCTCTTATGTAAGTTAACACTGAACAGAATGAAGAGAGGGAAAAAACAACACATCAAACAAGCATGAGACAACTTGAAGACTTGATGCCATTCCCATTTACAATATTGGGTAATAATCACTTCAACTCTATAGGAAAAGGAAATAAATATCTCAAAAGATGAAGACATTATATAGATTAGGAAAATGTGACTGTTCTAGACATGGATTCTCATGACTTCTACAACTTTCTGAAGATACACCTCTCATTTCTGTTTGCACTGCCTGCCCAACACACCTCTCTCAAGCAAGGGTTAACAGTTTGCCACTGAGCAGTTCCAGGAGAACATCAATATTTCACTGTTTTGGTGACTGCTGTTTACTTAGAAAGTTAAGAAAGGTGACTGCACCATGACTTCCAAACTAGGATACTTATGATGACAACATAAAAGTCTGAAAAGGTTTAGCACTGCCATTAATTCTGCACATTCATATGGAAGGAATGCTTTGTCAGAATCTGTTTTGTTCTGCTTGATGACTTATGGATATAGAAAGATGAGATTTTATACTGAACTACAGAGCCATTATTCTTTTTGCAGAATGACTGAAATGATTGTCCTTCCCTGTCCTGACTCAGGGAGATTTATGGCATGGTATTTCAACCTGATTTACTGTGGGTCTTTTTCACAGGACAATATTAAATCCAGATTTCCATGAAAGGATTCAACTGCTAAATTGGGAGGTGACTGGGTTGCTGTGTTTGGGAACCTTCTGGAGTTGAGGTAGTGCTGATGGAAGATCTTTATCTAGAAGAGAACTGTCATCTCTGCAATATCAAAGTCTGTGTGTGGCTGGAACCACATACTGGGAATACACTTTGATGATTATTTTAATGTTGTTATTTTAATTGTTTAGTTGAACAAGATCTGATCTGATGGGGTATGCTAATAACTAAATCCCTCAGAGAGGAATCTGCCTACATTCATTAACACCACTGACCAAGATTAGTTGCCAGCATGTTCTTGTGGGAGATGACAGAATAGACTGTGGTGCATTATCTCCCACTCAGAAATTCAGCTGGGTTTTGGTGAACAAGCTCCCTTTCAGCAAAATAAATAACATTTTGGGGAAAGCAATGGATTTACTGCCTCACATCCATAGAAGTTTACTGATTGTTTAAGACTCTACCACCAGCTGTTGAGCCATTTAGGCTTTTTCAGCCACACTGGTCTTGAGAAGCTCTTTGCTGCTGAACTCCAGCAGTAGGCTCTGACATAGAAACTATTTTCTCTCCTCTCTGCAGTGGTGTGCAGTGTGTGGTCTGCCACCTGTCGTGGTTTGACCCCAACTGGCAACTAAGCTCCATGCAGCTGCTCACTCTCTTCTCCCACCCAGGGAGATGATGAATGGAATAGAAAAAAAAAAAGAGGAAAACTTGTGGGTTGAGATGAAGATAGCTTAATAGGATAGAAAAGGAGGAAAAGAATTATGATGATTAACAATAATAATAATAAAAATTAATTAGAATATACAAAATATGCAATTTAATTAGAATATACAAAATAAGCAAAAACTGCCTTTATTCCAGCTGAAACCAGGACACCAACAAATTCCTTTTCTGAGGGATCACTCATAAACCAGATCCAGACACACTCTCTTTGCACCACCTTCTATGTCTCAATTATTCTAAGATGTAGTGATGGCATGGCAGCTATTAAAAAGCAAGCAAATGATAATGAAGTTAGTTTTACTGGAGAAATAACTTTGTGTTTTCATTTGGACTGTGAAGATCCAGCAACCTGAATATCCCATACTGCTTTAGAAAGAAGTTTATCTGTCCAAACTGCATATTTCATAATTCTGTTCTGCAGGTTTATTACTTACTGATCTACAATTTGTTATTGATTATTCCAATGTTAGGTAAACCTTTCTATAGAAATTTCACAGCAACTGCAAAAAAGCTATGAGAAGAAAATAGATGATTTTTTTCAGAGGCCACAGAGTAATGAACATACTCCTACAGTCAACAAACAAAAAATACACAGAAATCTGTATTTTACCCTGTTTTATATTAAATACAAACACATAATGCAGATAATGCTTGTGAGAAAATAGCATAACAGTGGGAGAAGTATGAGAAAAAGGAATAGCACCTCAGAGCTGGGAATAGTCTCTGCATCTTGAGACACTAGCCAAGCTGGGGAGGCATGAGAAATCCTTTTGTCTCCAAGAGCAAGGTGAATATATAACCCCATGCTGTTTTCAATTATTAGACCACAAAAACCAGAAGCCCAGATGAGTAAGAAAGAACCAAGAGCACTATGAGACAGTAGCAGAAGTAAACAAAGAACACAAGCAGAGCAGCCACATTCCCCATGTTCCCATCCAGCTTTAAGCAGCCATCTGTTAGCAGTGCACAGCAATGCTATCAAGAGACANATAGATTAGGAAAATGTGACTGTTCTAGACATGGATTCTCATGACTTCTACAACTTTCTGAAGATACACCTCTCATTTCTGTTTGCACTGCCTGCCCAACACACCTCTCTCAAGCAAGGGTTAACAGTTTGCCACTGAGCAGTTCCAGGAGAACATCAATATTTCACTGTTTTGGTGACTGCTGTTTACTTAGAAAGTTAAGAAAGGTGACTGCACCATGACTTCCAAACTAGGATACTTATGATGACAACATAAAAGTCTGAAAAGGTTTAGCACTGCCATTAATTCTGCACATTCATATGGAAGGAATGCTTTGTCAGAATCTGTTTTGTTCTGCTTGATGACTTATGGATATAGAAAGATGAGATTTTATACTGAACTACAGAGCCATTATTCTTTTTGCAGAATGACTGAAATGATTGTCCTTCCCTGTCCTGACTCAGGGAGATTTATGGCATGGTATTTCAACCTGATTTACTGTGGGTCTTTTTCACAGGACAATATTAAATCCAGATTTCCATGAAAGGATTCAACTGCTAAATTGGGAGGTGACTGGGTTGCTGTGTTTGGGAACCTTCTGGAGTTGAGGTAGTGCTGATGGAAGATCTTTATCTAGAAGAGAACTGTCATCTCTGCAATATCAAAGTCTGTGTGTGGCTGGAACCACATACTGGGAATACACTTTGATGATTATTTTAATGTTGTTATTTTAATTGTTTAGTTGAACAAGATCTGATCTGATGGGGTATGCTAATAACTAAATCCCTCAGAGAGGAATCTGCCTACATTCATTAACACCACTGACCAAGATTAGTTGCCAGCATGTTCTTGTGGGAGATGACAGAATAGACTGTGGTGCATTATCTCCCACTCAGAAATTCAGCTGGGTTTTGGTGAACAAGCTCCCTTTCAGCAAAATAAATAACATTTTGGGGAAAGCAATGGATTTACTGCCTCACATCCATAGAAGTTTACTGATTGTTTAAGACTCTACCACCAGCTGTTGAGCCATTTAGGCTTTTTCAGCCACACTGGTCTTGAGAAGCTCTTTGCTGCTGAACTCCAGCAGTAGGCTCTGACATAGAAACTATTTTCTCTCCTCTCTGCAGTGGTGTGCAGTGTGTGGTCTGCCACCTGTCGTGGTTTGACCCCAACTGGCAACTAAGCTCCATGCAGCTGCTCACTCTCTTCTCCCACCCAGGGAGATGATGAATGGAATAGAAAAAAAAAAAGAGGAAAACTTGTGGGTTGAGATGAAGATAGCTTAATAGGATAGAAAAGGAGGAAAAGAATTATGATGATTAACANGGAGAAGGAGGAGGAATATTCTCTGTATGAGTTTTGTTACTAAGTATGGCATTTGATCTGTGACTCTTTCACATAAGTCTACTCTAATTGGAATGAGACTTCTGAGTAAATAACCACATGGATTGCTTCCAGTTGATTTTATCCCTAAGAAGGAATCAAAGGGTTGCTCCTCCAACATTCCAACAATCCCAAATTGCCCCTAAAGTGCCATTTTAGATGCAGCTTTCAATACCCAAGATTAATCTCCCAGCTTTTGTCATCTCAGAGTAGAAAAAGAGCTTAGGTTTTATCATTCTTTTTGTCACAGAAGACAAGAGGAGGAGATAGTAGAGAAGAATTCTAACTGCTGCTTTTGCCTCCTTTTTTTTTCTGTGTTATAAGAAGANTTGTGAGAAAATAGCATAACAGTGGGAGAAGTATGAGAAAAAGGAATAGCACCTCAGAGCTGGGAATAGTCTCTGCATCTTGAGACACTAGCCAAGCTGGGGAGGCATGAGAAATCCTTTTGTCTCCAAGAGCAAGGTGAATATATAACCCCATGCTGTTTTCAATTATTAGACCACAAAAACCAGAAGCCCAGATGAGTAAGAAAGAACCAAGAGCACTATGAGACAGTAGCAGAAGTAAACAAAGAACACAAGCAGAGCAGCCACATTCCCCATGTTCCCATCCAGCTTTAAGCAGCCATCTGTTAGCAGTGCACAGCAATGCTATCAAGAGACAAACAGCTCATTTGCCACACTGAGATTCATTTGTAAATACTGGATAATAAATGTCAAGCAGTGTAAGCCTAATGGGCAATACTGACTGTCCTGATTTACTGGACATAGCAGTGAAAGTGGCCTGCCTCAGTTAAAGAATAAAACATGAGACTTCCAAAAATCCAAACTTTACACCATAATAAATGCATATTTTGAGTTTGAGTATTTCTAAGATCAACATATCTTCCCACAGCCACCAAAAAAGAGGATAGAAAAAAGAAAACTGCTATTTTAGAGACAGGCAACAGTCATCAAACTGTGCTAGATTTGGTCAAAGATGGATAACTTAGCCAAAAGCTCTTAGTGAAAATAATAAATGTATTTTTATCTTGTCTTTTGAAGCATAAGCACAACTAGCTTTATATAAAAGAAATAAAACAAACAAACAAAAAGGTATTTAATTATCAATACAGATCTGTAATACCTCACAGAATGTTAGGAATCAGAATGTTAGGGGTTGGAAGGGACCTTGAAAGACCATCTAGTCCAACCCTTCACCTATGTTTGAAGAACTGGGTTGTGCTTTTATACTGTCTTTATAATACTAGCTACATCTGGAAAGAATCCCTTTGAAATATATCAGATGATCAGCATTAGCTTTTTAAGGATTGGATCACATGGCTAACAATATGTCAAAGCTTTTCAGAAGCAGATATTCTCTGTCATACATAGGAGATATTATTCAACACTAAAATACTAATTTAAATAGAATATACTTGTATCATATTGCATGTTCTTTCAGTCCAACATTTCCACATCTGAGTTTGATTGAACCTTGGTGGATGACAAAGTTGAAAGAGCCTTCATAAGACACTTGAGACTGTGCTCAATTTACTGATAAGTTTGATACTGAACACCACTGGGACAGTAAGAAAATTAAGCAAATTATTAGAAGAAGATGGCAAGGATTGGCAGCAGCCTGAAGTGCACATTAGGGATGTAACTGCAGTCCATACTAGAACAACATGATATCAAATGGGAACTCTGAATATAACTTTTGCTGGAGCAAGAAGATGTAATTCCACTGTCAGACAAAGTATCTTATCTCAAAAGGACCAGATGTGCCATTACATAACTTCAAGAGACTCATTTAGATAAAAGTTCAAAAAAAAAATGGCTGATTATAGTGTGCTTTTTGCTCTGTGCAGTTCTATAAAGATAGGATGCAACTGTCATTACCAGCAATTGCAAATGTGCAGATCCTGTCTCAGTGATCAGTTTGAAGAGATGGCTCTGCTCTAGCAAGATTTTTGGGAAACTGGAAACAAACAAGATCATGATGATATTCAATGAATATTGAAACCCAGTATTTATTACATACTGGTTTCATAGGAGGACAATTTTGATCACATAAATAGCAATTACAGTGTTCATGGATAAACTTTGAGAAAATGATCACTCCTCTTTCCCCACGAGTGATACATCAAAAGCAGCAGGGGTTGCATTTGCTTCTGGCAGCATTCCAGACTTTAATGAATTTTAGGCAAGTTTTAATTTGGAACTGTATCTCCAGAAATGGAGAAGGAGGAGGAATATTCTCTGTATGAGTTTTGTTACTAAGTATGGCATTTGATCTGTGACTCTTTCACATAAGTCTACTCTAATTGGAATGAGACTTCTGAGTAAATAACCACATGGATTGCTTCCAGTTGATTTTATCCCTAAGAAGGAATCAAAGGGTTGCTCCTCCAACATTCCAACAATCCCAAATTGCCCCTAAAGTGCCATTTTAGATGCAGCTTTCAATACCCAAGATTAATCTCCCAGCTTTTGTCATCTCAGAGTAGAAAAAGAGCTTAGGTTTTATCATTCTTTTTGTCACAGAAGACAAGAGGAGGAGATAGTAGAGAAGAATTCTAACTGCTGCTTTTGCCTCCTTTTTTTTTCTGTGTTATAAGAAGAAACAACTGATCAACTAAATTAAAACCCTCACTGTCTTTCAATCCATTCCTGTCCTTCCTGGTAGTAACAGCCAAGACACAGCAATATTCCCAGTGCTCCCAGAGCTGTCCTGCTGCAAGGCTTCCTACAGCTAAATAAAAAACACTAATTCATCCTAAAACAAACAAAATATAGGCTCGTCAGATTTAACTTAAAGTTGACACACACAAAGTATACCTTTTGACAAACTATGTGGTTTTGGGGGGCTTTTAAATTTATTAATTTTTTTCCTAACAACTAGAGTTTCTTAGTTTGAGAAAAATCAGAAACCAATATACTTTAACTGTAGCTATGCACCAGATTATTCATATTTACCATAAAAAGCAAAAGTTATATCTAGCATAACATATCTACAGTTATTTAATAAACCATTTTTGAATAATTAATACACATAGCTGTCTTAACATCTCACATATCTAATTTGACTGTTGATTCATCTGAATTGTTAACAGAATAAATGAATTGAGACACATTTCTAATTCTTCAAATGCAATTGATAATTCATCATTGCTACAAATTTCACATACTGTAGGAGTCAATCATAAAGAGACAATCATATTTAACATAATAATGAAAAAGTATTCCATAGGGAGTTTCNTTAAAGAATAAAACATGAGACTTCCAAAAATCCAAACTTTACACCATAATAAATGCATATTTTGAGTTTGAGTATTTCTAAGATCAACATATCTTCCCACAGCCACCAAAAAAGAGGATAGAAAAAAGAAAACTGCTATTTTAGAGACAGGCAACAGTCATCAAACTGTGCTAGATTTGGTCAAAGATGGATAACTTAGNCATATTTAACATAATAATGAAAAAGTATTCCATAGGGAGTTTCTCATTCAGCACTGTCACACATCTCATCTTCTATAGTATTTTGGCCCTCTTGTATATTTATTTATCATCTTATATGCATCAACTAAAAATCTAACCCTTCAGATAAAACAAGTCACTGTTCTAACCTGATAAACAGTGTTGGGACAGCTCATCTAAATTTTTAATTACCTTATATCATGTAGATACCACATGAAGTTTTTAACTTGTAAGAAGAGGAGGATGGAGAGGAAACTGCCTGAAGAGGAAATATTGTTGTTTAGTAGTCCTGTCAGATACCCAACTGTCACATGGGACACTTTAGAAAGTGCTCCAAGGCACTTCTGAGACTCAGCAAGAACAAATCATTGAT
The DNA here is from genome assembly GCA_013401355.1 of Ceyx cyanopectus. Taxonomy (NCBI): domain Eukaryota; kingdom Metazoa; phylum Chordata; class Aves; order Coraciiformes; family Alcedinidae; genus Ceyx; species Ceyx cyanopectus. The sequence continues at coordinate 1,285 of VYZU01023159.1, read as the reverse complement.
CCTTTGCAACAGAGATGATTAGATAAACTTCTGCTATTCAAAACAATGCCTGAACTCATTTAATGAAAGAAGCAAGGTCAAAAAAATTCTACTCATAAGACCAAACCTAATTTACCAAGAATTAATATGTGTTCATAAATAAATACAGAGGTGAAGACAGGTATTATTTTTCCAGTCCTTCCCCCGTTGGACTTGTAAGATGAAGAAGAACCAAATGTCTTTCTGAAGTCTTACTTTGTGCTGGTTAAATAAATGGCACAAAAAAATCCAGTAGAGACATAAAATATAGGGGAAAATGAGAACAACTTCACATGGTTGGGTTATTTTTAATCTCGAAAAAAAGAGGCTATGTTACAGTCAGGTTGGGTTTTTTTTGTCCTTAAAAAAANGATGTGCCATTACATAACTTCAAGAGACTCATTTAGATAAAAGTTCAAAAAAAAAATGGCTGATTATAGTGTGCTTTTTGCTCTGTGCAGTTCTATAAAGATAGGATGCAACTGTCATTACCAGCAATTGCAAATGTGCAGATCCTGTCTCAGTGATCAGTTTGAAGAGATGGCTCTGCTCTAGCAAGATTTTTGGGAAACTGGAAACAAACAAGATCATGATGATATTCAATGAATATTGAAACCCAGTATTTATTACATACTGGTTTCATAGGAGGACAATTTTGATCACATAAATAGCAATTACAGTGTTCATGGATAAACTTTGAGAAAATGATCACTCCTCTTTCCCCACGAGTGATACATCAAAAGCAGCAGGGGTTGCATTTGCTTCTGGCAGCATTCCAGACTTTAATGAATTTTAGGCAAGTTTTAATTTGGAACTGTATCTCCAGAAATGGAGAAGGAGGAGGAATATTCTCTGTATCTCTGTTGTTACTTTGTTACTAATTTGATCTGTGACTCTTTCACATAAGTCTACTCTAATTGGAATGAGACTTCTGAGTAAATAACCACATGGATTGCTTCCAGTTGATTTTATCCCTAAGAAGGAATCAAAGGGTTGCTCCTCCAACATTCCAACAATCCCAAATTGCCCCTAAAGTGCCATTTTAGATGCAGCTTTCAATACCCAAGATTAATCTCCCAGCTTTTGTCATCTCAGAGTAGAAAAAGAGCTTAGGTTTTATCATTCTTTTTGTCACAGAAGACAAGAGGAGGAGATAGTAGAGAAGAATTCTAACTGCTGCTTTTGCCTCCTTTTTTTTTCTGTGTTATAAGAAGAAACAACTGATCAACTAAATTAAAACCCTCACTGTCTTTCAATCCATTCCTGT
>VYZU01023156.1:25958-124858 GCA_013401355.1 Ceyx cyanopectus | reverse complement strand
TAAGATAACATAATAAAATAATTTATAAGATAAAATAATAAAAAAAAATCAATAAGATTGCTTTTGAAACATCAATATTTCCAGTTTTCTAGTAATACTTGGGCCATCCCAGTTGGCCATTATTAGAGTCCCAGGATGAAATGTTAATGAGTGCTGCAATAGAACTGGCAAGCAAATGTGAGAGAAGGTAAATCTTGTGTCTAGTTTATAAGACCTGTACATTACTTTAGATGAACCTCCACCTTTTCCTTAAAGCCTTCATGTTCTATCAAAGCCATTTGTTCCACGTGCTTCATAAATTATGATTTCTCTCAGTAGTGACAATCCAAATAATAATAAAAAAGAGCAAAGTCATTGGCAGTTGTTTTTATAACCAGCCCTCTCTGGGCAGAAGACAGGAAACAAGATCTTAAAATTAGAAGAGGCAGTTTGTATTTTTGCAGAGAGGAAGATGGCAAATGTGGTTTTTTCCTTATTTAGGAAAAAAACAAAACCCAGACCAACAACTTGAAGTGTATTATTACACTGAGCAGAACGATTTAGCTCAAAAATAAGTTGTTGACTCAAAAATATGTATTGATGGAACAAAGAAAAATAGAATTCAACTCAAGGGTTCACTCGTGTAGAACAGTGCCATGGCTATAGGTGGGTTTTTTTGGTTTTTTTTTTGCATAGTAGCCTGGTATTTGACTGGCCTCAGCTAGATAGGAAATGGAACTTCATCCCATAGGATCCCTCTTCTCTGTCTCTTTCAACTGTACCAGTAATTTACATTTAGTTTCTATTTGATCTGGATCATATTTTGATGAGTAAACTAGGACTGAATAGACAAGGACTAGACATAATCCCCTGCCATAAGCTGCTTTCAGGATCAGTGGCAAATTTTATTCCATTGCTGTTGTGAATTTTCAGATAGGGAACTTCAGCCACCTTTGCAAGTTTCATCATTTATTCTCCAAAAGGAATTCTCCAAAAGTCAAGGAAGATGTGTTTCACAGAAAGGAATAATCTATAATGCTGATAATTTGTAAAACTATTGATACTTACACTGCTTCTTCATATTTTTTGCACAGCCAAGAGATCTTAAAGAAGATGTCAGGCTTTAATAAAAGTGCTTGCCAAGCATCAAAGTAGTTTTGAATCTTAAGTACAATGGCATGTTCTGAAAAGAAACATTAACAAAAAGCAGTATCAGATATAAACATCATTAGTCAAATAGCACAAATGCTTCAGAAAAAATAACAAGGCCCAGTTCCCTAGTCAAAAATCACAGGAATTTGATAAATAATAGTTTTTAATGGTGGTAGATAGTATTAGGAAACATTTGTGGCATGCTGTGTCAACTAAAGCCAAATAGAGCCCCAGGAGAGCAGAACCCTTGCAGTGTATTGAATGGGATAATTCAGACTTCATGATGTTATTTCTGTCATGGTTTTGATGAGAAAGAAATCATAGAAGACACAGATTGTCAGGTGAACTTTTCAAGGCAATAATTTAGTTTGGTGGAAAGATTTCTGATTCTTGTAATATTGAGATGGTAACAACTCAGTGAATAACAGTTACTTTAAATGGTAGTATTTCTTAAGGTGAGTGTGTCAAGATAGTCTATATTTTTTGTCTTACAGTTCTTTTAAATATCTAAAATCAGTGATAAATCAATTTCAAATAATTATATGGTGATATAAGTTTTGCTGGTGATGTGGTTTTGAGGGACGTGGTTTAGGGGTGAACTGTGTAGAGTATGTTAATGGTTGGACTGGGTGATCCCAAGGGGCTTTTCCACCCTGAATGACTCAATGATTGTGTAAGGTATAAAAAATAAAGCTCTGGGTACCATCCAAAGGGATGCCAAGGAAAAGCTTGTTGGAGGTGTCCAGCATGATTCGTCTCATCAGGTTGAGCACGTTGATGTTTCCCACCTCAGTGGTCACTTCCTCGAGTTTATCCAGGTGATCAATTGTGGATTCAACACAGATTGCTATCATACGTACCAGACCAGGGCCAGACAGAGCTGGAACACGTGCAAAATAATCAAAATATTGGTTAGCACTTGTACCTGATTTATAACTTACCTGTTGGCAATAATAGGGTCAATAAAATAGAAATTTTATTGAATATCCTATCAGTGACTGAATATCAGATCATTCTGGAGCTTACTGATCTATCACCTGGTGAAGGATGGATTTGCCATGATGGATTTACTGCATTTTAACAACTCAAAAGCAGGTCAGTTCTGCTGCTGTGTAACTCACTGGGATTTTGGCAGGCTCCAGCTGGGACAGATTCAGGTAGTTTTTGGATTGTATTGAATCTCTTGCCCTAAATAGTCCATTTAAATTACTTCTCCTTGAGGTAATCACAGTAGTTGTTGCATGGGAATTATTTTATCAGATATATGCTGAGAGATGTTTGTAACTGAGAAGAGAGGAGATCTGTTTTGTAAATAGAGAGAACTGGTAGTTTTAGGAATAAGTAGAAAATCTGATTATTTGTTTTTTCTGCCATCTTCAACCATTACAAATTTCTTGATATTTTTCAGCAGGAAAATGATGTGGGGAAGACCCAAGTATCCTATAGAAGCACAGATATATCAACAAAAGAATATAAAAATATTAAATTAATGGATAATTAATTTTTCTTAGGTTTTACTTTTAGTATTCTGGAATAATTATCATGATCTACTGCAGTCGCAGCTGGTGAAAATCTTTTCTGAATTGTGAAGCTTGCACAACAAGTGTGACAGATTTGTGGCCACTGGAAGTAGCTCATTCTAGTGATTTGCTCCTACTAAAAATCTCCTATTTGTGGAAAGTAGGTGAATCAAAATATTGCAAACTCATAAATAATAACACTGGAGTTGATGTAATTTCCTATTTTACTTCAATCTATTTCTGGTAATGACTTGGATCTTTTTCTCAGTTACTACACTGATTCTTAGTATATTAAAGGATTAATAAATAGTTATATAATAAATATATAATAAATAGTACATGTACTGTGCATATCTTCTCAATTAATTTTGAAACTAAAGCACTTTTCTTAATTGGAGTAATAGAGAAAAGTCTTCACACTCAGTGGAGGCTGGGAAAGGAACAGCCAACTAAATTGATGCATGTGCCAGTTAAACTACTGTAAGTGCTGGGCTTAAAACATTTGGCAACATGGCTTGTGGGCATCATTTAATTGCTTTTTTTTTAATTGAATGAGATTAGGAATCTGCAAAACTCCTTCAGGACCATTTCAAACAGCATGCCAAGCAGGGTGAGCCTGGAACAACACGAGCAATGAACTAATTCTTTGGGATCTATCAAAAGAACTCATTTCTGTTCTTTGATGATGGAAAGGATAATAGCACTGCAGAAAGGATGGGTTGTGTGCTGCAGTGATGCAAACTCTTACCTTTGGTGAAAAAGGGGCGGATTTCTTTCCAGTGTGCTGGGTTGTTGTTGAATATGATCCCATTTTCATACATGCCAATGCACTGTAAGCCAAGCTTGCTCCCAAATCGAGACACATAATGCCAGTGTTTCATCACGTGGAACACACTGGAGGATCTGGGCAAGAAAATGGGGAGAAAAAAAAAGCCCAAACCAAAAAAACACAGATTGTACATAGAATTGTTATGCTGTTTATTCTATTTGTTATATTTTAAGTTGCTCTGACTTGCATTCTCCATCTGCCAGGGAGTAAAATACTTGACATGAAATGTTCTTTTTACATCATTAAAAATCTTGATTGATAAATGCTTTCAGAATGTATATTAGAGCAGTAATGTGTTCTGTCCAGATTTTAAATTATTTTTCAGTTAAAATACAAATGCTTGCTAAAAGGTTTAAATCTGAACAGTGTGTATGCATAGAAGCATTTAGATATATAAGATGCACTCAGAAAATGACCAGTGTGAGATATTTCAGAAGATAAGGTGTAAGGTATTTGACAGTTGATAGCTTAATGTATATTAAATAACAGCTCTACTTTTGTAGCCATTTAGTCATTCCCAACCTCATACAGAAGGCAGAATTATACACACACATTTAGATCATAATATGCTGAGATGTGTGGGAAAACATGTTAGGGAAATTAATGATATGTATAATTCTTTTTACATTTGACAAGATTTATTTACACATGCTGACAAGCAGGTTGTGACCAGCACTATTGCTTTAATTTGATTTAGAGGGAGCTGGTACTTGAGACAAGTTGACAGGATGAAAAGCTGATCAAGTGAAATATAACAAAAAGAAAATCAGAGATTGAAATGAAACAATACACTACTTTTTTTACCATGTAGCATACTCTCTGGGCCAAACCCCAGACTTCTTACATGGGTTTAGTTTATTTTTTCAATCAAGTTTGCTCTTGACTTGAGGCAGAGTTAACAGTGAGATGCTGTGTGGTACCAATAAACAAACACGAGCCAGGGACTGGAGTAAAAGCAGGAGGAGGGTGTCTGCAGGTCCAACCTTGCAAGGAAATCACCATATTCTCTCTTTCCCACATATATGCTCTTTTTTTCTAATTTCTTTAAAGGTTTTTTGCATGGCAAAGAGCCTCGTATTTTCAGGAAGATGAAAAGATAGTGTTGAGTTGTGACAGCTGTCCCAGAACTGAAAGGTGCAGGAGGGTTATTTTGCTTCCTGCCATTCCACACATCTGTGCAGGAGATGTAATAATATTTTAAAGAAGAATTTTGACTCTTGGCCTTGTATAAGCAAATTTTCCTTGTGAGACTATTGAATGAAGTCATCCAAAAGACATCATCTGCTGTAACCAAGCCTGCAAGTCCTTCTGGCTGTATATTAGCATCTCAGTGGGGTTAGAATGGATGGTAAAAATTCAGATGGCATTGGAGGAAATAGAACAATTATATAAAATTCGGGTTAGTTTTGCAGTGAAAATTTTATTCTACTTTTGAATTTTTTTTTGGTAATTTTTGTTTGTTTTATTTATTTTAAATGAAATGTTAATTCTCTAGGTACAGCTGAGTCTTTTAAGCCAAAAGTGTCTGAAGTGATGTATTTGACTGTGAAGTCTCCTACAGCTGTGGCATTGTCAGCACTCCTGATGTGTTTCTGATAAATTAGGAGTACAGAAAGTGAAAAACAACAGTAAAAGTTGCTAGCATTTGACATTAACAAAACATTCGAGTGCATTGGTTGATATTTGCACCATCTATGTAGGATAGGAATGTTTTTCCTCTCATGGTTACCTCNGCTGACAAGCAGGTTGTGACCAGCACTATTGCTTTAATTTGATTTAGAGGGAGCTGGTACTTGAGACAAGTTGACAGGATGAAAAGCTGATCAAGTGAAATATAACAAAAAGAAAATCAGAGATTGAAATGAAACAATACACTACTTTTTTTACCATGTAGCATACTCTCTGGGCCAAACCCCAGACTTCTTACATGGGTTTAGTTTATTTTTTCAATCAAGTTTGCTCTTGACTTGAGGCAGAGTTAACAGTGAGATGCTGTGTGGTACCAATAAACAAACACGAGCCAGGGACTGGAGTAAAAGCAGGAGGAGGGTGTCTGCAGGTCCAACCTTGCAAGGAAATCACCATATTCTCTCTTTCCCACATATATGCTCTTTTTTTCTAATTTCTTTAAAGGTTTTTTGCATGGCAAAGAGCCTCGTATTTTCAGGAAGATGAAAAGATAGTGTTGAGTTGTGACAGCTGTCCCAGAACTGAAAGGTGCAGGAGGGTTATTTTGCTTCCTGCCATTCCACACATCTGTGCAGGAGATGTAATAATATTTTAAAGAAGAATTTTGACTCTTGGCCTTGTATAAGCAAATTTTCCTTGTGAGACTATTGAATGAAGTCATCCAAGAGACATCATCTGCTGTAACCAAGCCTGCAAGTCCTTCTGGCTGTATATTAGCATCTCAGTGGGGTTAGAATGGATGGTAAAAATTCAGATGGCATTGGAGGAAATAGAACAATTATATAAAATTCGGGTTAGTTTTGCAGTGAAAATTTTATTCTACTTTTGAATTTTTTTTTGGTAATTTTTGTTTGTTTTATTTATTTTAAATGAAATGTTAATTCTCTAGGTACAGCTGAGTCTTTTAAGCCAAAAGTGTCTGAAGTGATGTATTTGACTGTGAAGTCTCCTACAGCTGTGGCATTGTCAGCACTCCTGATGTGTTTCTGATAAATTAGGAGTACAGAAAGTGAAAAACAACAGTAAAAGTTGCTAGCATTTGACATTAACAAAACATTCGAGTGCATTGGTTGATATTTGCACCATCTATGTAGGATAGGAATGTTTTTCCTCTCATGGTTACCTCTTTTGACAGAGGTAAAAACAGACAGACACGAAGCTGACTTGCTTCACATGGCAAATCCTGTAATGCTCCTAGATACTAAGTCTTTAAAAAGCATTTGCATAATGACAGCTAAGTAAGCTAAGGATGGATTTTTCCTTTATTTTTTTTTTCCACATGTCAAAACTCATCCAGAAGATCCAATGTAAGAATACAGGCACCATCCACTGCAGCTAATAAAATGATATACTGTGGTTTAGCATCATGTTTAATACTGTGTGTAATCAAAGTCTATGGGTAATCCCACTGCTTTAGAGTTGAATTACTCATAATCCCATAATGTTGCATTTGATTAATTAAGTTGCTGAACTGAAGCTATAATGTTCAAGCATGACTCTCATTTTAATGAGGAACTTTAGAGCACTGGAAACTAAAATTTGGCTTCATCCTGCATTACAGTCTAGGTTTCTGTACAGAAATACAATCTTGATATTAAATGGTATAGTAAAAAAGAAAGTAAACATTTTTTAGCATTGAGCCACAGTGCTTAATCTTCCTTTCCATGAAGAAAATGAAAGAATACACATAAACTGAATGGCAGAATCTTCAAAGAAACAAAAGATTGGGCAAAGATCTGTGAACAGCAGGAAGTAAAACATAGTGAGGATAATTTTTGAACACAACAATTTCAATTCTACTTCAGGGAAAAGCAGCAAAACGGCAGTAAAAATATGAAAAAAGCTCATTCTATCAAGGACAGAAAAGGAGGATTTACTTGCTGATTATAAACGTTTCTTCACCGCTGATCCAAACTCTCACAAATTCTCCATATGTTTTATTGTAGTAGTTGCAGGCGTTGCCAACTCCCATCCACAGAAACCTCCCATGGGAGATGAGGGGGCCGATGCCCAGGCAGTATCCTGGCCCTAAGACACAGGGGAGGAAGAGCTTGAAACCATGCACTGCCTACTGGATGTTCTGCTGTACTCCTCTGAGGGGTTAGCCAGACTGTAAATCTGAGAGTAGGATTAGCACCACTATAGAATCATTGCTGAAGGCAGGCAGAGATGGGGTGATGTTTATTCACGGCCTTTTCTGATGATAGGTAAATGCCACAAGCTAAAAATCACATTGTGCTTTGAAGCCAGGCAGCAAACAAGCTCTGTAGCTCCAATTCTAAGATGCCTAGCAAAAGTTAAGTTCTAGTGATGAGGCATTTGAAGAAACTCCAGAACATGCTTTTGGAGTACAAGAGGTTTAGGGGAAATACAAAGAAAACTTGTTCCCAGTGAGGGTGGCAGAGCCTGGCAGGGGCTGCCCAGGGAGGTTGTGGAGTCTTCTGCTCTGGAGACATTCCAGCCCCCCCTGGATCTGTTCCTGGGTGACTTGGTCTAGGTGCCCCTGCTCTGGCAGGGGGGTTGGACTAGATGATCTTCTAGGCCCCTTCACATTCTGTGATTCTGTGATCTCAACAGTCCTCACTGGCAACAATATACTTCTGAGCACCACCCTTTGGAAAGGAGCTTTTTAACATGCAGGCTGAGTTCTGCATTGGGCAGTTGACTTTCACAGTCCAGGTCTGAAGCTCTGTTTAGAGGAACTTTTATCTGCATTTTTGAAGCCTCCCTCAGTTCCTATGGAAGCCTCTAGTCCTTCCAATAGACATACAGCTAATGACATTCATGACTTCTTGTCATTCATTACTACAAACTGCTTTGAGATTGCTTGGGTTGGGAAGGACAATGGCTAAATATTAGAAGAAAATATTCTGAAAAAAAACCCATCTGCTTTATTAATTTATGAATGTAACAAGTGTTCTTGGCTGAATTTCTGTTGAAGTGTCCTGGTAACACAACAGTCAGTATTCTTTTGATTAAATGCAATGCATCCCAATTTCTTCTGATGTCACTAATACTAAAGTGAGATATGTAAAGGAAATAAGTACTTTACTGGTGTGAACTTACTGAAACTTGCTTAAGTAGGAGCTAAGAATAGGTTAATAAACATTTAGTCAAAGTTCTAAATTAAAACACTCAATGGTATCCCAGCACCAAATTCCCCTCTTGCAACAAAAAGGAGAAAGTGGAGACAATAGAAGAGAATTTGCCTTTAATGAATTTTAAAAGGGAGCTTCCTTCTTCAGGGGCAGCTAATTTAGCCCCTTCTATACAGATATGCACCTAACTTCATAAAACAAATTGTTTTAAGACTTTTGCACAGTAAACAAAATTTCTGTAAGTTTCCTATGGATCCACCATTTACTAATAGGAATTACAAGATCCCAGATAGTTCAAACACCTATAATCTTAATTATTTTAATTCTTGCTCCAATCAGTCATTCAAATAGAAAGCTTGATGTTCTGTAAATACTTTCCCCTGTTCTCTAACTTTCAAAGAGTTTTAGTGTGCTGAAGAGTGTTTGGCAGGGATTATTTTTTTTTCCTCAATTTTATTCAGGTGCTGCTGGGATTATTGGCAGAAATAATTTGGGATTATTTCTGTCAACCCACTCTGTGCTCCTTCAGGCAGTAGCTCATTGCACTGAACTAAAACAGGTTGCATTGAGTAATGTGTCCACCATAAGTCCCCAAAACATGACAGAAGGGGCTTTCTGAAAGGGAAAGCATTCGATTTTTTTTCTGTTCTGGAGGTGGGTCTTCAGTGCTAAACATGAAGAGAAAAACCAATAATCGACTGAAATCTGCAGCATTTCCTAGATAATAGTTTATTTCTAATATTTAGAAAGCTTTAACCTCAAAAGATGTAAAAAGAACTCTATAATGCATATGAAAACATGAACATCTAGAGCTTGTAAAATATGTCTTGTGCATAATAAATTAGAAGACTAAATGTTATATATTTACATAGCCAAGCCAGGATTACTGTGGAAGTTCAAAGGTTAGAGCAAGCCCAATTTCTTTTATTGCATATTTAACAAAGCTGTGTTATTAAAATGATTCTTATTGTACATTTTGTTGGCATACAATCATTATTCAGCGTTGCTTTCTCACTTAAACTTGAGAAATAAAAGAACCCAACCCAATCTGACAGCTTTTAGGTGATACTATAGCTAAAGTTAACTTACCTGGTATTGATGAAGTTTCTTCATGAGCCCATATCAGAAACAGAAAGCACATGAGGATGAGGATGGGCACTGTGGCCACTGGCATTGTATCCAGTGCTAAGCTGGTGATGTTGTAGTGCATTGGATTCAGAGTTTCCAGTACCATCTTTTCCAAGAGATTCTGTTTTGCTTTACAGAGAGAAAAAGTGGAGACAGAGTTTTTCAAAGCTCAAAGGTACATTCCACTTTACTTGGTACTTCTCAACCCCTTTGCAGGTCTTGGAAATGAGCAAATGAGCTCTTGAGGTAGCTTTATTTTATGAGTGACCACCTTGACTGCTTGCCAGGATAAACTGCATCACAAGTCAAAACAGACATGCAGCAGACTTGCTTTTCTTTTTTTTTTTTTTGCTTAGAAATAACAAAGATTTTCTGCCCTTGATGTTCAAGCAAAGTTTTGGATACTTGGGCTGACAGACATCTTATCTCTGATAGTGACTTGGCTGGCCAATACTGAGGTTTACTCCTTGCAAATTTCTAACCAAAACACAAGAAATTAAACTTTCATCACACGTGGAAGCTTTGAATGAGTTCACTTGCAACCTTTAATCTCTGTTATTTCAGCCTTTTTCCTTCTTGCATGGCTGTAGTGCTGGAGTCCTTGAATTTCCAGAATAACTCTGGTCATTTTTCATGATACCTATAGAGTGCACCCAGGTTTTTGTTTGAAACAATTTATCATTTATTATTTATCATTTATTATGCTGGTTTTTTGTTTGTTGTCAACCTTTGAGTATAATCTAGCATATTGCATTTCTTTATGGTTCTTCTGCTAAATACTTTGAAAAATCTAGTGTATGCCCTAACAAACGGGGTCATGGATTGTCTTTCCTCAGGCAGTAAACAATATTTTACACAAGAAAGGAAAGAAAACCAAACACAAAGGGACAGGTCTGTTATGGATTGGGGTATAGAAGGATTCCTTCAAAGTTGTTTGTTGGGGCTTTGCTTTAAATCATAAACTATGAGATGAGATTGTTGCTGAGAAGGAAGGTGTTATAGGTGTAATTTTATGAATGAGAACTTGCATAACAGTAGAAAGATTCTGCTTACATCTGCAGAGTGATTTATTAATAAGACACCTTCTGAATTCTGCTCTGACAATAATTAAGAATAGGTTTCCTTTCGCCTTTCCTGGGACAATATTTCAAAACTGTAGGGTGTATTTACTTAATAGGAAGATTTTGGTTACCATTTCCTTTCAGAAAGTCTAATTTCTCTTGTGCTTTGGTCTCACATGCAGAGGAAAGAACATCTTGCTTTGTGGTAAGTGCCAGTGCTGTGATAACATTACATTAAATTAAGCCAATAAAGTGATACTTAGATAGTAGAAGTATTGGTATTTATGGTTGAAGTAGAAAACGTACAAACAAAAACCTGGGGATGCCCTGATGCCATTGGCCTTGTTGGGCAGCAGTGTGCCCAGGTGGCCACGAAGGCCAAGGGCGTCCTGGGCTGGCTCAGGAATGGTGTGGGCAGCAGGAGCAGGGCAGGGATGGGGCCCCTGCAAGGCTGCACCTTGAGAGCTGGGTAGCACAGGAAGGCCATGGAGGGGCTGGAGGGTGCAGAGAAGGACAGGGGAGCTGGGGAGGGGTCTGGAGCCTTGTGGAGAGAGGCTGAGGGAACTGGGCTGTTGAGTCTGGAGGAGACTGAGAGGAGCCCTCCCTGCTCTGCAGCTCCTGCCAGGAGGGAGCAGCCAGGCTGGGCTGGGGCTCTGCTCCCAATTCCCTCATGATGGAACCAGGGGAAATGGTTGTGGCAGGGGAGGGTTCCATTGGATATGGGGAAGGAATTCTTTGTTGAGAGAGTGGGGAGGCCCTGGCACAGGCTGCCCAGGGAGGGGGTGGAGTCCCCAGCCCTGCAGGGGTTTCCAAACCAGTAGCTGTGGCCCTGGAGGCTGTGGCTGCTGGAGAGAGAGATGTTGGGATGCAGGTTGGGCTGGGTGATCCCAGAGCTCCTTCCCACCCATGATGAGTCTATGATTCTAAGTGAAAGTTCTGCTACTCTGACAGTCTTGATACAAATGCATCCTTCTAGAAATTGCTAATTACTTTAGATGTCTAAACTGATCTTCAGGGAATGAATATTCACATCTGAAAAATGACTTTCCACTAGAGAGCTAAGTGTTGAAAATAGCTAGAAGTTAAAACATGATTGCCTGGAGCAAGCAAGGTTTGGAATGATAACCTGCTCTGTGTAGCTAAAAGTTTGGTCGTCACCTCTCCTTTCTGGCCAGTGTCCATACTATTTTCTTGCAGCTATTTATATGTGGATGTGTGAGGCAAGGTACTCTGTGTCCTTCCCAAATGATTGTACAAAAAGGGTTCCTGCTTTCTGCACAATCTGTAATTACATGGTGATTTTTCTCTCAGAAGCATGATCTGAAATTAGAATTTGGACTCTGTCCTCTTCTGAGGTTTTAATTGCAGTCTGATGTATGATTTGGAAAAAGAACTTGCCAGTTTTAGTACCTTTTGCAAAAGGTCTCACTGTTGCTTAGGAACCAATGTAATGTCCACGAAAAGTATTATCCACATTAGGAGGTAAAAAGGTTTCATCTGAACCATCTTGTGAAGCACAGAAGGAATGTCAGTGCTTGTGAGCTTGTCAGCCCTGTGGAGATACACAGAATTCTGCAGAATTGCTAAGATTTTATTTTACTGCTAAGATTTTAATTTTAATTGCTAAGATTATATTTATTATATTTATATATATATATATATATATATATATTCTTAAGTTCCCTTAAGGACATCATCAGCTCTAAGCAACTCCAAATGAACCAGAAAATGTGGGGAGACAATTGCCATTTCTCTCTAATATGCTTTTTATCCCTGTGGTAACTGTAGATCTGTATGAAGGGGTTTCTGAATGTAGCTGCTCTCCTGTTGCTCTTACTACTGGGTGGGTGGTTTTGTTTCTAATTTGGCAGATAGAAAGCAGCTCTTTTATTGCTAGCAAATACTTTGACCAACTTAAAAAGTTAGTTGACACAGAAGGGACCCCTGTAAGCAATGTAAATTAAACTTTTTACTTTTCTTTCTGGCTATAAATATCAAATATTCTATCAAGTTGTGTAAATTCATCCTGAAGAAAAATTGAATATTTGAAAAAAAAAAATCAAACAGGACTAAGAAAGAATACATGCTTATTCTCAAACTATTTTTCCTGCAAATGACTCAATCTGAAATAATTATTAACTAATATGTAGTGGCTTAAAGAAAAATATCAGTTTTCCACAGCAAGCACCGAGAGATTTCAAGCTATGACAGAACAAACAAATTCTCTGGATCAGTTCCAGTTTTTTTTCTACCTGATGACCTCTTTTTAACCTCACTCATATTCCCTTTTCCTTGCTGTGACAGTGATACTTGCAAATGTTAGTTTGCCCAAATTCACTCAATTTCCAACTAATTCCACACCGTGGGACATCATCAACACTTGACAGTGTCCATGGTGTGCTATAAATTCTACTTTTAACTTTTTCATGGTACACAACAAATGTAGTGAATGGAATAAAATCCAGTTCAGAGTAGAGAGAATGAAATCAGAGGTCACAAACACTGAGCAGATTTTGGTTTTTTAATCAGTGGACTAAAAAACCCTAAAACTTTTAGTAGTTCTTCGTATCATAGAAACACTTTTGAAAGGTTGAATGAACACTTTCTAAGGATGATTATTGTGCAAGAACATTTTTTTTAGAATACTTAAAACATACAACACATCCTTACTATTTTAATAACTAGAATTTGGCTTCATATCTGCAGATTTTCTACTAGCAATCTCTATTTAAATAGTGACAACAGAGAATTTACACCAGGTTTCTTGCAGCAACTGGGATCAAAGCAGCTCCAGAAGGCACACGTCCCACTCAAAACTAAACCCAACATTTCTGTAGCATCCTACTTGTGCTGTTGGAAGCAAAAAAAAATAAGAATACAAATAAAAAATTTACCTGGTCCTCGTTACTTCTTGATTTTTAGTGGTGAGGAGTGTGTGACTGATGTGCTCCTCTGAAAGATCTGAATAGGTTTTCTGGTGGCTGCTCTCTGTGGCATCTTTTATGCAGGTGCTTCTTGTTGCTAAGAGATCAGTTGCTTGGAGATGGAAGTTTGTTTTTTGTAATAGATCAGGGGCATTGCTATTGAAAAGAGAAATTTTGTCATTTACCTCTAAGGTTCAATGTATCTGCTGCAAAATAGCTAATGGTAGAGATGCACATGCCTCATGCTGATGAGAATTTGAACTGAAGAATAAAACAGAAAACTGAACAAAGTTGATTATTATGCTTAATGGCTCTGAATAGCCATTTAATAGCAAGGAAATACCAGGGAGATTCATCATTTAACTGGAGGTGCAATTAGCAGAAATGATATTAATTCTTTACCTACCATATCTGAATGTTTTTAATTTCCAACAGAAAGGAAGAAAAGTCCAAATATCTTCTTCTAAATCTGGGATGCATAAAATAGTTGATAGCCTTTTATAGAACATGATGCTGCACTGATATTGGAGTAGTTGATATCTTTTTCTATGTACTGATTCCTTTATATTCCTAGTTGTTTTGGTAACTTCAGAATTACTATATAACCTAAATGCAGGTTTCTCTGCTTTCTGCTGCTGCTTTTATTTTCCTGAAGCCTTGGGTAACATGAACAAACCCAATTTACAAATACCCAAATGTTTTCAATAACTGCATCAAACAATTACACAAAACCTTAAAATAATGATCAAAAACCTGTAGATGAAGGTGATGATGTTATTAAAAGCCAAGACTAACACAGAGGTTTGGATGGATCAGGTACCTGAAGTCTGAATTTTCTCAATTTCTGCTATGGGAAATCCTTACTCAACTGTCTCTTCTAGAAATTACTGCACGAGTCCAAATAAACTGTTTTGAGAAATAGGTCAAATCATCTTTTTAAACTCAGTTCTCTCAAATTTAGGAAATCCAGTCACTCAAGTGTGTTTTCAGCAAGGCTGTGTTCTGTCCTCTGCCAGTAAGACACTGTCACCCTTGTCTTGCACTCAGGCCACAGATGAAAAAGATTCCCCTAAAACATTTTTTTTTTTTTCTGAATTCACTCAAAAATTTAGCATTTAAAAGGAATAAAATGACAGCACTTTTAATAAGAAAACACATTTAATGAGTAAAAGGGTCTTATATCTAAAGGCCCATGATCTCACTTGGTACTGAAGAGCTATGTACAATAGTTCTAGTGATAGAATATTTTTAATTCAGGGAAGGGTAAAAAAGGCCTAGAACTTTATTGAATGTTAAATCCCTTTGGAGAAGCCTTCCTTAAAGTAAGTAAATAAATAATGCAGACAGTTTGTGGAGAATAAGGACTGAATTCATGTGGAAATGCTTCCGGCAGTACTGAAACCTCATTTAAGAGAAATTACACAACCAGAAGCCAACGTAATTTCAGTCAGAAAAATGAACTCTTGTTCTTTTTCCCCCTTGCACACACTCATCCATATCTGTTTATTATGCAGGGGCTTGTTTATAGTCCTAGCAGGAACGGGCAGAACTTCAGTGAACAATTCTATTGTGTCCTGTATTTAGAGCTGGTCATAATGGACAGGATAGTTAAAAAAAAAATAAGTTAAAATTTAGTTTTCTTTCAAAAAGAGATGCTTTTAATTTTTAAGCCTACCTAAAAAATCAGTGGGAAGTTGTGCATTATATTTTTAATAAGCTAGATGTATGTTTTTATTGCTTGTAGGCTTGACATAGTTCTGGAGGAGCTAGATTTTGTGGCTGCTTTTCATCCATTTCATTCTAGATTGTTCATGTGGACAAACTAATAGAAATTATCAATCCTGAAGTGGATGGATAATTGTTTCTTTCTTTGTCATCATGAGTTGTTTGAGGTTTAGGCAAGCCCAAGAATAATCTAGCCAGTTTCCTCACACAAACACGTTTTGATTCCTTGATCCATGATAATTAAATTAATTGATTTTTAAAAAGGAAAGGTCAGGTAAAGTTTGTGTTGGGGCTGCTTCTTCTGTCAGTGTGATGTGCCTACTTATTGATACAAACAACTTGTGCATGGCTTGTAATTCAGGGGCAAGAATCCAGTTGAATTGGTCATGAAGTCACAAAAATGGGTTAAATAATGTGAAAAAAACTCGCCTATTGTGGGTTATATCTTTAAATCAGATATAATTTCCATATACCAGAGAATGCACATTTAAGTTCTTTCTTGCCCAAGAATTCCTGGAACTTTGTATAATGCAACCAGAATCATTGGACTTGTTGTTCACTACAAAGGTTGAATGCTACAAATTCTTCAGACCCTGAGTAGGCATTCACTGAATTAACAGAGTTCTTTTTTATTCCATTAAAAATAAGGCAGTTTGTTTGTTTTGGTTTGTTTTGGGGTTTTTTTTCTAAATAATTTACAATAGACATTTGAGGGGAAAAGATTTTAAATGCTCTTCATAGCTGAACAGGGTATGGAACCCTTTAGGGACCCTGGAGCTTATATGGTAAAATTAGAATTATTCTTTACTTCCCGTATGTCCTATTTTCCTGTTATCCTAAACAAGTCAGTTGTCAAGTACTAGGAGATCTGAGACTGCTGCAGGTACCTGTATTCAGATGCTCCCTGTACTAGATAAATAAGAAGTATCAGCCATGAGAATAGCTGGTGTTAAAACTGACAGGCTCTTGCTAGAAAATATTGCAACACAACACATGTTGGACATGTCAAAGTTGATCATTCCCTTAAAATTGCATTGGGTAAACTTGTTGCATTTCTTTTTCTGCTTGTTTTGAGTCTCTTTCAGTACTAGCAAAGTGCACAGTGCAGCAAATGTTTGCAGGCAATCTGCTCCTGGTTGATGCAGTGCATTTCCAGTCAAGACTTGCAGCACTGCCCTGGTAGGTACCCAGGTGCTGCTTCTGAGGAGCTCTCCCACTTGGCCAGCACCCACTGCCCTGGGAAACCTGGTTTCATCTCTTATTCAGCATTTCTGTGAGCTGTTCCTTCAGCCCCTTACAAAAACACACCTCTGAATGGCCATAAATTCACCTTTTGAAGAGCAGTGTGTACGCATGCAGATGTATATTGAAAAGCCAGTAGCACACAATATGGGAAATCACTCATTTCATGTTTTGTGAGTGAATTTTTCCAATGCATCTTGGAAGGAGGGGCCTGTTTAGCTGTTCTAACATCATACTCAGTACAATGATGATCTTTTGTGCCTCTCCAGCAAAGTTTTCTTAATGCAAATTAGACTTTGGCTAGGGGACATCTTGAAGTTCATTTCAGCCTTAATGTGATCCTTTTCATTTGACAGAGTATCTGCTTCTCTGCTCCAATTCAACTTCTCATCCTTATACCATTGGCTTGGAAATGGGTTTTCTAGATTCTGTTTTTCTGCCATCCATAATTCAAAGCTCTATTTAGTGAAGAATTTTGGCTACCATCTCCTACTCCTTCCTCTAAGTGACAAAATTTCTGCATAAGCTTTCTGTAACACTGCTGTGCATAGGAGCTAAGTGGTGGCTGCTACTCTCTTAATATATTACATTTAAAAATCAAAATACTCATGTGTTCAGTGCAGTGTTCTCAAGTAAGCCTTCCACATGGTTCCAGTAGCTACAGGATGCTTCCCCAGCATCTCTGCTTGCTGAAAAGTTAAAAACAAATTAAAAAAAAAATTGAAACAGCCAATAAATGCCTCTTGAAATCCTTTCTGCCTGTACTATCTTGGGTGCAAGTCTACAGAGATGATCACCTTTTGGGACTTGGGGTTTGGTGGAGGGTTGGTTGGTTTGTTTGATTTTATTGTTTCTGTTGCTGATGGAAAGAAGTTCTGTGTGGGTTTGAACACTCAGAGATCTCTTCAGTAATTTTATGTGCAGTAGATATAGGAAAAACTAAGCTCTGGCTGAATGGAGCTTCTTTAGGAGTCATTTGTGTACAAATGCTTTTGTTTTCTTAAAAACACGTCACCCTTGATATTTGTGTGCTCATCACAATCATTCTTTCCCTGAATAATACCTATGTGTGAAGCTGCAGAGGAGCCAGTGGGATAGTTCAGCTTTTCTCTTGAGAGTTTATCATCCCAAACCTGTGCACTGGGGCACCCTCAGGGAGTTCCCAACGCCACAAGCTAGTGGGGCTGCCAGGCTGGGGGAAGGGGTCCAGTCAGAGGGGATCCACAGGCTGCAGAGCTGGGTCCAGGATAACCTCATGGAGCTCAAGGCCAAGGGCAAGGGCCCAAGCTGGGGCAGGGCAATCCCAGCACCCATCCAGGCTGGGCAGGGACTGGTGAGAGCAGCCCTGGAGAGAAGGACTTGGGGATGCTGGGGGGGGAGCAGCTCAACAGGAGCCCTCAGGGAGCTCTGGCACCCAGAGAGCCAATGGTGCCCTGGGCTGCAGCCAGAGCAGGGTGGGCAGCAGCTGAGGGAGGGGATTCTCCCCCTCTGCTCCACTCTGGGGACACCCCCTGGAGCTGCCTCCAGGGCTGGAGCCCCCAGCACAGGAGAGATCTGGGGGGGCTGGGATGTGTCCAGAGAAGGGCCAGGAGGACGGGCAGAGGCTGGAGCAGCTCCTGTGAGGACAGGCTGAGAGAGTTTTGGGGTACCTCAGTGAAAGTCAAACTGGAAAGTCAAACTGAAAGGGTTAATAGGGATATTCTTCTCCTATTAGTCTGCCTTCCTAAGTTCAGATCTTCAGACCATAGTAGACTTGTTAATTCAACAAGTACTGCTTTGAAGATGAAGACAGTGTGTTCTTGTCCCAGGCAGCAGCAGCTGTAATGAAGTATTACAGGAACAAGTCATGGATGTGCTCTCTAAAACTAACTCTTAAGTACCTGAGCATTTTCAGTTTCAGCTTGTTAGCTGTTCAACTTGTTTACATTTCTTTCCCTTCCCCTGAATTGGTGAGAAAAAAAGAGGTGTGTGATGATTTCTTTGTCCTTGATGTGCAGAAGCTAGTGAGGACTAGCTCAGGTTTTTTTTCTTTGGAAGAATAATTTGAGAGCAGCTCTTTGGGCAGTGCACAAAGGTGCTTTGAGAGACAACCTGTTCCTTTTTCATAGAAAAATGTTCAGGTTATTCAGAGTAGTTTAGGATGAGTTTTCAGATTGCTGCAGGCTTCTCTGACAGCTAGATAATCTTGTGCACTATTCTGTTAGGTGATGATGGCAATAAAAGTGATACAGAACGTGTACTTGAATGTGCAGCCACAGAGAGAGTATGTTCTTTAACCTTTAAACCACTTTTTTTTCCCCTATTTTAATTTCTTTGAAGTAATATGCATGCTCTCCCAGTATTATTGTTTATACAAATCTATTTTACTCAGGATTTATCATACTGATTCAATACTAATATTACCTATTTGCCCTGTAAGTGCTTGAATGCCTGAGCAGTTCATGCCAGTAAATTTATTTCCTATGTTGCATAACATGAGGATTAGAATAACTTCATCAGAGAGCTGGAAATGGAAGATTTGGAAAATAATATTGGAAAATAATAAATTAATAATTATTAATATTTTTATTAATTAATAAAAATAATAATAAAAAAACCTTTTGTTTCTTATAGTCATTGATAAAACGGTGGTCATCTTTGGAAGAACATATGTAAGATCTCATCTATGATACATTAATAAAAATAATATATATACACATATGTATGTGGGCCCACTGCAGTGGCTGCTGCCTCCTGGCCTCTGTTATGTTAAAGTTTTTCTCAACTGTTGGCACAATTTAGTTTCTTCTGCCTGTCTTTGAGGGGAATTTCCCAAAGTGATAATAAACAGAGCTGTCAAGTATCTCTTCCATTGCTAAGACTTTTCCTTGCTCCAAAGACTTTTCAGGGGCACGTCTACTGCTAAGTAACTCTTGAAATTCCAGTTTCTTTGCCTGTTCTGAAGGGGAAAGATAGGATTGGAGCCTTGAAGTAATACTGAGGTGTAGTTTCTTGCTGTTTGGCCAAGAGCAAGTGCAGTCCACTGCACTTTTGTTCTATCACATAGAATTCTTTCACTTGGTCTCTTAGGTATCATGTGGGATGTTTCAGGCTTTTTTTTTTTTTTAACAAATGGGGATGTTTTCCACCAAAAGTTGAAAACAATAATGTTAAATTTTGCTAAAAAGAGACTATAGTCCCAAGCAATGAAAGCAGTCAGTATGAGTGCTTACAGAACAGAACATTTTCAGTGCTAAGGTGCTGCAGGCATTTCTTCAGTAGAATGGAAACACTCAATACAATACTCAAGTTTAGTTTGTAAAGAAAGGATGTAATAATCAAATGGAAATGCTTCTAACCACTTCTGCTTGTTGACTCCTCTGAACTGCTTCTTCAAGTGCTGTGGTGATTTTCCTAATGGTGATGATTTCTGCCAGGACAGCCTTGGATGCAAACTCTCTGAAGTGGACAGGGTCTGGAGCAGTGTTGTCCTTGTGAACCATTGTACCTCTGCAAAGAACAGGTCTGCAACAGCATCTTCTGTGGACAGGAGTTCTTGCTTATATAAGAGGGTTTTTTTGTAAGTCTGGGATTTTATTTACTGTTACATAAATTTGCCTGTACATCAGTTCAAGTTATGAAGTATTTTATGGCTGATCAGCCTCTCATAAAATGCTGATTTGTTTGGTTTTTTTCCATTTGTGCTGGTTTGGCAATACAGGAAGCAAATGTCTGGAATGGTCTATGGAGAAAAAAATGCCATAAATGTTAATGAATCCAGCTTAGATCTGGTAGTATGTTTCTGAGAAATCTAACTTTGCAGTGATTTCTGCTCAAGTATTTCCTGAATGACCAGCTAATTGGCTGTTACATTAGAAAACACACATAGAAATGAACTAAAATGGTGTTGCTGTGCCAGCTGCCTTTATCCTGTGAGTAAATCCTATTTTTTATTTGTTCAAAATGGAAATATATCGATTTTTCAACTTGTTTGTTCGGATGCTGAATTAAGACTGACAGCTATATTTAGTTCCTCTGGTTCTTCTTTTAGAGAACCATAGAATCATAGAATCATTTGGCTGGAAGAGACCTTTAAGATCATCAAGTCCAGCCATTAACCCTACACTGCCAGGGTCCCTAAACCATGTTCCCCAGCACCACATCCACATGGTTTTTAAACACTTCCAGGGATGGGGACTCCACCACCTGCCTGGGCAGCCCATTCCAATGCCTAACCACCCTTTCTGGAAAGAAATTATTTCTGATATCCAACCTAAATTTCCCTTGGTGCAGCTTGAAGCCATTCCCCCTCATGCTGGCATTTTTGACTTGGGAGAAGAGGTCGACCCCCACCTCCCTACACCCTCCCTTCAGGTAGCTGTAGAGAGCAATAAGGTCCCCCCTGAGCCTCCTCTTCTCCAGACTAAACAATCCCAGCTCCCTCAGCCTCTCCTCATAGGAGAAACTCTCCAGACCCTTCACCAGCTTCGTTGCCCTTCTCTGAACTCTCTCCAGCATCTCAACATCCTTCTTGGAGTGAGGGGCCAAAAACTGGACACAGTGCTCAAGGTGAGGCCTCCCCAGTGCCCAGTACAGGGGCACAATCACCTCCCTGCTCCTGCTGCCCACACTGTCCTGATCCATGCCAGGATGCTGTTGGCTTCTTGGCTGCTTGGGCACACTGCTGCCTCATATCCAATCAGCTGTCACCAGCACCCCCAAGTCCTTCTCCTCTGTGCAGCTTTCCAGCCACTTCTCCACAAGCCTGTAACCCTGCAGGGAGTTTTTATGACCCAAATGCAGGACCCTGCACTTGGTCTTGTTGAACCTTATGCAGTTGGTTTCAGCCCATGGCTCCAGCCTGGCCAGAGCCCTCTGCAGAGCATCCCCACCCTCAGGCAGATCAACACCCACCCAATGTAGTGTCATCTGCCAACTTGCTAAGCATGCACTCCATCCCCTCAGCCAGGGCATTGATATTGAAGATATTGAAGAGTACTGGTCCCAACACTGAGCCCTGGGGAGCACCACTAGTGACCAGCCACCAACTGGATGCAGCTGGATGTTATGGGAAACAGTACCAAAGGCTTTGTGCCAAGTAGTTTACTGGTTGGTGTGGGTGTAGCTAGAATGGCAGTGCAGGAGCTGAGCATTCTGCCAGAGTGCCCCCTCCATCCTGTATTCCAGGAACAGTTGGAATGGCCTGGCACAGCCCCCTGGAAATCTGCACAGCCCTGCACATTTTCTGCTCTCCAATTAAGACATGAGCAGCTCTGAAACAAAGGGATTTGGGGGAAAGGGAGGGAATGTGCCCCTTCTTCCCCCTGGAAAAACATCGGTGCTTTCCACACTTTTTCCCTAAATAAGGCAAAATATTCCAAATACAGTTTCATGCATGTGCATAAAACTACTTATTGAATTTTATGAGCCTATTTATTGAATATTATGCATATTTATTGAATATTTATTTATTGAATTATCTGTGTATTCTATATATTTTATTCTATCTACAGCTTTCCTGAAAATTATGCATCTAGATAATTTATATTAAAAAAACACAACCTTCTTAAAGTCTAATCTAATATTAGAAGTCCAATATATAACTACTCCACCTCTTGCTTCTTACCCTAGATAATATTTCCTTTGTGTCATGACCTGAGATGATAAAATCTTTTAAATTAAGACAGTATTTTAGGAAATGTGTCTGAATAAGGTGTATTTCTTACACCTTATCCCAATTTTCCTGTGATAATACTCCTAGGGATATCATTATTTTTCTTTGACTTCAGATATATATGACTAAACCTGTCCTGTGAACGTGCTTTGTTGGCAGTAAAGTAGATGTTTCTAGAATGGGATTAATCTTTTTTTCAGTCTGGGTGGTCATTTTTGACACTATGTCATGGATAAGTTTCAAGGTTCCTCTCTAGTATGTGGGTTTTATTTATTTATTTTAATTTATTCCTGATTATAGGTAGTTGGTAATTATTTGGGTACTGATAGAAACTATAATACTTCTGACTGAAGGTGATGCAATTCTAGATAATTAGTAGACTTCAAAGATTAAAATGGCAGATTAAATTGCTTTTGTATTATTGCTTTTAATGTCTGACTAATGCATGAATTTACTGCTGCCTTTAATACAGTCTTTCAGTTACCTTTCAGTTACCCCTCTGTCTTTAAAATGACAACATGATTCCTGCAGGAATTCTGAGCAGTTTTCTGGGAAAGCAGTGCCCTAGTGATGCATCTGTAAGGCATCTTCCTCCAAGATTATTGAATGCTCATTCAAAAGCAGGGAAATTCTTCTTTGCTCATTCAGAATATTCTCTGCTGTTGAATAGTAGTTTATGAACAAATGTTGCAAATATTGATATTGAATTTTAAACACCAGCTTGGCTTACCTACTAATAACATTTTTCATCAGTTCTTATTTTCTGATTTATCATTAAAACTGGATTTTCCAAAATNGTGCCCCTTCTTCCCCCTGGAAAAACATCGGTGCTTTCCACACTTTTTCCCTAAATAAGGCAAAATATTCCAAATACAGTTTCATGCATGTGCATAAAACTACTTATTGAATTTTATGAGCCTATTTATTGAATATTATGCATATTTATTGAATATTTATTTATTGAATTATCTGTGTATTCTATATATTTTATTCTATCTACAGCTTTCCTGAAAATTATGCATCTAGATAATTTATATTAAAAAAACACAACCTTCTTAAAGTCTAATCTAATATTAGAAGTCCAATATATAACTACTCCACCTCTTGCTTCTTACCCTAGATAATATTTCCTTTGTGTCATGACCTGAGATGATAAAATCTTTTAAATTAAGACAGTATTTTAGGAAATGTGTCTGAATAAGGTGTATTTCTTACACCTTATCCCAATTTTCCTGTGATAATACTCCTAGGGATATCATTATTTTTCTTTGACTTCAGATATATATGACTAAACCTGTCCTGTGAACGTGCTTTGTTGGCAGTAAAGTAGATGTTTCTAGAATGGGATTAATCTTTTTTTCAGTCTGGGTGGTCATTTTTGACGCTATGTCATGGATAAGTTTCAAGGTTCCTCTCTAGTATGTGGGTTTTATTTATTTATTTTAATTTATTCCTGATTATAGGTAGTTGCCTACTTTGGTTTGAGGACTATGGAAAAATACTCACTTCTGACAGAAGTTTGCACCCACTAATTACTTGTGAAAAGATTTGGATAGAAAGTAGAGCCTCGATCTTTAGTAAAAGGAAAAGCAATTAAAAGAAAAAGCGTTACTCATTTCTCTGGATGATCTGTGCCGTTACTGCATTGTTATCACTCTGACAACATTCCCTTATTAGAAGCATTCAGTCTGAGTTCTATTTATTCTAATGTCCCTGAACATAGCTCTGTCGAAAGATTGCTAAAATGTGGGGATAAATTGTATTATAATGAAAATAAGACTTGGATCCCAACTGACCATNTTTTTTTTTTTTTTTTCCTGCATAAATGTATTTATTATTGCAGCTCTGTATTAAGTAGGAATTACTTCAAATCATACACACTTCTTATGGAATCTGTTACTGATCTCTTAAGGAGCTTTATATCCTTATATCCTTGTGCCACTGAAATACACAATGGAAGCTTAAAGGGGTTTGGGGTATTGCTCCAGCTTTTTCAGATGGATTTTTATTGATCTGTACAATATTGCTTGAAAGGATGTTGTCCTATCTAACTAAGTATTACTATTATTAAATTAACTACTTCTAGCACTGTTAAATTTGTAATTTGTTTAATTGGTTGCTGTTTTGGTAATAGTATACATTCGTTTAGGGCCAATCTGTTTGATGGAACTGAATTAATGATGAAGTTTTCCTGCCAAAGTATAGCAGTGAAAAAAGAATTCCACACACATTTCTTCCTACTAATATTTTTCACCTCAGGTTGATATACAAAAATATTTGTATTTAACCTTTTTGCAGTATTGAAGGAACATTGAAAGCTTCTTCCATGAAAAAACTATTACTATACTATATATACTCCAGATAAAAACTATTATTATGCTATATATACTACAAAGTTATACTACTCTCTGCATATTTTATATTTCCCTAATTCAATTTTCTTTTCTTTTTTCTTCTTGAAAAGCAAACCAGTACATCCCAGATACTATAATCTCTGTGGAATGTATGTGTAGAATGAGTGGGTTGCATTCTAGTGTCTGTCACTGATTCAAGCCTGAAGTAATCCTGTGGGGTGAGGTTAATCATGGAGTTTAGTTAATCATGGAGTCTGAGTCACTGAGTCTGCTATTGTGGCTGACCTACAGTTACTGCAAAGACATTTCAAACCTACATATCCCATTTTTTTCCAAACATGAATATACAAAGAGCTAATATGAATTTCAAAATCTGGCTGTTCTTTTTTTTTGCACGTGGTTAGAAGCCTTTTAACATTTTCAAGCTCAAGCTTTGCCATAGAAACGACGTTGATTTCGGTGCCAACGTGGAGTTGCAACTGTGATTTTGCATCTACTTGGCTGGTGCCATTTGACATGGTGTGAGCAGAGAAAAGGGCATTTGCAGCTCTTGCTGGGTCTTGCCTTCCTGGACATAGTGATGCTGAACCTACAGTGACAAGAGGCACCAGTGTCACGGGTTGCAAAGCATCTGAGACTTGGTTAAAAAGCATACAGAGGGGCTGAAGAACAGTGTTGCTTTTCTACTTGGTAGGTTTGGAATCCTAAAACAATGATGTTAAGCCTCTGTCATATTTCCTGAGAAGGGGATTCAATACACTCTGACAGTTGTCATGGGAGATGAGGAAAGCTTTAGAAGAGCTTTTCTTTGCCAGCAAAGAGATTACCTTCTTTCTATCAGCATTCGTAATGATTATGATCTGTCTAATCTCTTAATGGCATCATCAGAGGAAGTTTGGTAATCTGTCTTCTAAAGAGCCTCAACCTCAGCAACTGAGTCCATCTTTCAGCATTACTTATCCAAGTGAAAATAACATGCCAATTTTCAACATGCTTTATCACTGGGACAGCTGCCTAAATGGATGGGATTTCAGTAATAACCATTTTTGCAAAGTAAAACAGCAGTGGGAGCATTAGTTAAGTGTGACACCATCTGAATACATTTTGAGCCTCAGAATAACCATAGAATAGAATCATAGACTGTTAGGGGTTGGAAGGGACCTAGAAAAATCAAGTGATATTCTTTATTATACACATAGTGTGCAATTTGGATACAGAAATACCTCCTGTGGTAACGCTGTGTTTTATCTCCTCATGATTTATTTCAACTGCATGACTAAGCTGGAATTGTAAAGAGTGTAAATGTGATGCTGTGTTTGCATTTGGCATATTTATGTTGATAGCTTCTTCCTAGGTGCTGTATAGAGACCTTGGGAAGCTTCATCCCACCTCTGTCTGCTGTGCTTCACTGCATGTCAGTTATAATGCACATTTGTGTGCTTTAGAAAAGGAAATTCTGAAATGCCAGGAAATAATTGAAGTGCTACTTGCTGGCATACTGCCTACCTGGAAAGAAACCCAAGACTGATGGGAATATGGGAAAACAGTTTTCTCCATTGGTTTATATTGCTACTCAGCATATTTTTACTGTCCTTTTGGTAAGGAAACAGGAGTATGGATTCCAGAAGTAGCAGCAGAATTCACAAGCCTCCATTCTGCTTTGCTGATCCCTGAGAAGCTAACAGGACTTTCTAAACAGCCTAATCTTTGGGAACCCCTTTGCTACAAAACTGCTGTCAACTGACTCCCAACTTTCAAAACCAAGGCACTTTCCTGTCAGGGGTGAAAATCTGTGTCCTAGCAAACTGAACACAGTGCTGCTTGGGCTGCCATTTCATTTGTGGTATAGGCAGCAGCTCTGGAGCAATTAACAGCCTGGGGGAGAATCCTGGAACACTGCTAACTAAGCAGGTTCTGTACCGTGGCCTTGGATAGGATGTTTACTGTGATAATGGCTCTTTTAATGAACAATGTTCCATTTCTTTTGGATTGTAAAACAGAGAAAATCCTTCAAGATTAGACAGATGGGGAAACAAGAGTGCTGCATTGCTTCTGTTGTTCTCCAAATGGTAGCTCGTGATTATTGAGCTCTTTATATCCAATCACTATGCTGTGAAATGGATAATAAAGATGAAGAATTTCTGTTCATTAGGCTATAGTCTCTGGAGTGCAGTCTCTATTTATATTCTCAGCTTTAGTTTGCTCTTAGAGAAGATACGAGTTTTATTACACCTATGAAATTATAAACTAAGCTTGCTTAAGTTACAGTGTCTTCTGGGAATTTCTGTGCAAGGTTGTATTTCTTTTCTTTTTCCTTCACCAGATTAGTATTATGAGCAAAACTTAAATATCTACCTCTGTGATAAACTAGGATATCAACTACAGAGTAAAAAATTATTCTGGTAATCTTCACATATACACTATATACACTAGACTATTCACATATAGTAAATTTTGTGATAGCTTCAGAATAGTCTGCTAAGGTCCAAGACTGCAGAAGTGATTTTTCAGGAGGTTTTTATGTATTTGATTTAATTGCTCTTGCTTACAATGCCAGTATTTTACTGATGGAACACATTCAAACTTCATCCTGCGAAAAGCTATTCAAGTCTGTGTGATGTTAGCAGTCCTGCATGAAATGGATTATCTAGTGATGTGCCAAAGAGCCCAAGCAGTAGTTTAAATTTCAATGAGATTCTTTTTTTTTTTTGGTGAACGTTTTATGGGAGGACTATAAAGAAAATTCAATAATGAAGTTGCAGTTCTGTCAGTGGATTCAAGGGTTTTGAGGCATTGGATTCCTGCTCTTGTTTTGTAAAACACAGAAAGCTGAAAATAATTGTGACAACAAAGTTGAGCAGAACAGATAGAGATAACTTGTTGCTAGATCATAAGGTAGGAATATATATCCAATGCTGTATTTGTACAATACAGTGAAACTTTGGGCTTTTTTTCCCCTGATCTTCCTGCTGCACAGAGTGAAAATGGCATTTTGTGTCTATTTCTCTTTGTATTTGGTCAAATTCTGCTGTTCTTTGCAATATTGGCGTTCTGGATAGTTCATTTTCTTAGCTTTACTTTGAATTAACTGGGAGCAGAATTAGTTATTTGAAAGATCCCATGTGACAGAAGGGCTGGCGGGAATAACCGGGGACAAGTCTGTGCTTGAACATCAGATGCAACAGGTGAAATGTCAGTGAATGACGGGCTGTTTTTAACCCAGCCAAGTGCTCCTGTGAACTGCAGGCTGCCAGTCTATGTACAAAGCCTCGCTGGGAGGGGCTGTCGTGCCCCCGAGGTGCCAAGTGGGGCACGGGGGAGGAGGCGGCCGGGCTGCCCGGGGCTCCCTCCTCTCGCCCCCCGTGCTCAGGCGGCTCCGGCCCGGCCGCCACTCCCCTCCGCCCAGCCCGAGTCCCCAGCCATAAATCCCTGGCCGCCCCCGGGGCCCGCAGGCACCCGCGGCGATGAAGGCGGCGGGCGGGCGGGAGCTGCGGTGCCTGTTGGGCGCCGTGGGGCTGCTGTCGGCCCTCAGCGCTGCCGGGACCCTGTTCCTGCTGGCGCAGTGGCGGCAACTGGGCGCGGCGCTGCGGGAGCTGGAGGCGGCCTCGGCCAACGGCTCCGTGCGGGCTCCTCTGGGCACCGCCGGCCCCGCTCAGCAGCCCCCGGCCCGCAGCAAGC
This sequence comes from Ceyx cyanopectus, assembly GCA_013401355.1. Taxonomy (NCBI): domain Eukaryota; kingdom Metazoa; phylum Chordata; class Aves; order Coraciiformes; family Alcedinidae; genus Ceyx; species Ceyx cyanopectus. Next base: position 96,826 of record VYZU01023156.1, on the reverse strand, counting down.
GGAGCCGCCGCGGGGAACGCGTCCGCGGACACGTGCGAGCCGAGAACGACGAGCTGCTGATGCTGATGACTTACTCCATGGTGCCGGTAGGGCGGGACGAGCCCGTGCCGGCGGGGCTGGGGGGCGGGCGCCTGCCTGCGGCTGCCCACCGACGGCCGCCCACCGTGGGGGGCGTCCCCAGGGGGTCTGAGCAGAGCCGGGGTGGGAGGGTAGGGACCCGGCGATGAAGGTGTTTTGCTGTCGGTGCCTGCCCCCGGGGGCTGGGAGCCTTGGGGATGGTCATGATGCTTGTGCCAGCTTCGGCCTGATGAATCCCAGGCAGTGACGCTGAGTTTTGGTGGCGTTGCCAGGTCTGGCCCCACCCAGGTTGTGCAAAAATACCTATTTGATGCTTTGAGAGTGCCGAAGAACAAGTAGTTGCCTACTGTCAGCTGTAGATTAGACATCTGGAATTAGACACTGGGAAGAATTTCTTCCCCAGGAGGGGGTGAGAGCCTGGCCCAGGGTGCCCAGAGAGGTGGGGGCAGCCCCATCCTTGGCAGTTTCTCGGGGGACTTTCAGCTCCCTTCCACCCCTGACCATTCCATGATCTGATGACTTAGATTTGCTGTAGAACCCCCCAAGTGTTTTCTACTATTCAGCATCCCAACATAGGCAACAGCATTACCAGCTTATTTCTTTGGTGTTGGCTGTGCCCTTTCATTAAGTGCTAAATTAAAGGCAGTATTTGATGACTGAAGACTAGAGCTCTATGTCATTTCTGTGACCAAACTGCAGTTTTTGCCCTTCGGTGGAAAGATTATCCTTGTTCAGTAGGAACTAGTTGATGTAGCTGGAAAATTACACAGGTTGTAGAGTTGAAAAAGTTTTAATAGATTGAAAAGCTTTTCAGAGTTTGGAGTCAGAAGCAACACAAGGAAAATGTTACTATTGAGGGAACCTTAGTAAAGTTCTGTCACTGTGAGGGCTGCAGACTGAAAAAAGGAAAAAAACTCAAGTTCTCACTGGTTTAAATACCTTTTCAATATGATTTTGCTGGCATTTTTGTTAATAAACCATTGCAGTGATGATTTTAGAGTTAGGACATCTCCATTAATATTAGAGCCAATGGGACTGTAGAGCACAGGCTTTCGTAGCATAAAGTTTTGATGATGCAGTTGTTGGGTGATTTAGAATCATTTAGGGGTTGTTTTTTTCTGTTGTGGTTTTTGGTTGGTTGGTTTTTCACTAAGCCCATTTAAGTCCTTGTACTTTGAGGTTAGAATTTGGAGTCCAATATTTATGCAATTCAAATAATCTCTCTTTAGTGAGAGGTGAAACTGAAAGGTATTGGTTATTCTGTTCTGGTTTCTAATTGCACTTCCCAAAATAGCAGCATTTTTGATCCTGTGCTTCTAACTTAATTTCACTTATTTTTCCATAGTCTTAAAAATAACAAGAATAATACATCTTTCATCTCTTTGGCAAGTTGGAATAAAATTAAACATTATTTTAGGTCAAAGCAAACCATAAATCATGGGGTTTTGAACCATAATTCTCAAGTACCTGTTGCTTGCAGTTACAAGCAGGATTATTTCAAACTTGAAAACTTAAATCACTATATAGAAACAAACAGGAAAAAAACCTGTGTTTTTATATTTTTTTTTATCATGTTAAAATTCCTGCCTCCATTAAGCACTTTAGTGTGTTGTATCAAAGCTTTTCATCCAAACATTTAGTTAAAACTTTTTCCTGTTTCTGTTAAGAAATCATCTTTAAGTTTGGCAGGTACAGCTCATTTTGTTCCATCCAATATGAATCACTTCTTTAAAACCCCACAAGTTTTAGGGGTCTGCAAACAAAATTATCAGGGAAAAAAACTTCAGATCCTGACAGGGACTGAAAGCTGTTAATGCCATTTAGTCTTAGCTCAGAATGCAATTGTTAGTGGATGTCTAGGTAATTTTGACAGCTAAATATGCTACTCTGGTGTAGCATATATGGATTAAATGATTTTTATTGCCCTCTTGGAATAGCACTGAGTGTGTGATGTGTATTTTAAGAGCCTGGGACAAGACTCTTCACTTAGGCAGCTCCACCACTTAAATCTCCACTGTGCCTACTGCTGGGTGCCATGTGCTTCATTTCATTCTCTATCCTGCAGAGACTTCCTTGGGCCTTTTTGTCCTTGCAAAATCTCCAGCAAATCATTTTCTTTCTGGCTGCTGCTTGGAAGAGTGTCACTGTGTGCAGAGCCACTTGCTCAAGGGGAAAAAAGTCCTTGGAAAAATTTTTCTCCCACTTCTGCATTATTGCATTTGTAGCTAAGACTAATGTGATATGAAGAATTGAACAATATAATATATATAATATTATGGCTATATATNGCTGTTGGAGAGTCTTTGAAATCATTTTAGGCATCAAAAGTCTTCCTTTACTTTTAATTCCATGAGTTTATTTGTGGTTCTGGGCCTTTAATTTATTTATAAATATATATATATATATTTATTTTGTAAGGGAATCAAAGTAGGAAATTGAGAAATGTGCCACTGTAGAAAGGCTGTAGAAGGTAAATTGCATAAATGAGTGTTTGCAAGTGAGATTTAAGACAGGGCAAGATGTAGTGGGTTATGGATATCTGAATATCTCAGTAGTTATTTCTCAGTTTAGATTCTTTTTTTCTTTTTTTCACCCATTCTTCATGAGAAAAATAAGCGTAGCATGTAAAGAAGATACTTTTGTCTGGAGCTTTATGGCAAAGGTGGTGCTGGGTGTTTGGTAACTGGTGTGCTCACCTTTCCCAGTGAAGCTGGAGCTTCTGTTGTAGCTCTTTGCTGTAACACACTCACTTCTGGAGGGCCAAGTGTGTTGTCACCTGAATTGCACTGATGGGTAAAAATAAAGCTGCTGAGGTAATTGGAGGACCCAGAGCAATCACTTCAGGAGCCTCCACAAAGCCACTTGGATTAAAATGCAGTTTGAATTGCAGCACACAGAGAGAATGTGCATTTGGCAAATGGCAGGGTGGAAGCCAAGTGTTTTTGAGTGAGACAGAAGAGAAGAAGCAAATTCTGATCTTCAAAACCAGTTTGTTTTTGCAGCTAATTTAAATGGAGTTTAAAACATCTAAATAGAAGAGCTATTCCAGTGTAGTCAAGAATCCAGTAATTCCTGACAGAATTGAAACAGTTTGACTTTGCAGGAAAAAGAAAGTCTCCCATCAAAATAGCAGTTTTATTTGAGTGTTAGATGTCAATTGAAGGTAATGATGCATTCATCTTCAAAATAACTAATATCAGTGGCAAGTCACCTTGCTGGGATTAAACACCAGTCTGCCCTTCAGACTGGCTTGTATTTGTTCTGTCTCCTGGTCATTCCAAAAAGGTCCATTCCAAATTTGCAGGTCTTGATTATTCCAAGCTAAGCAGTTGTTTACTTGGAACATGGTCAAACTTCTCACTGCATGTGCAGTGTTGGAAAAGCAGCCATCGTTTGCTAGAAATCTAAAATAAAATGCATTTTTAATTGGCTGACAGTGGCTTTTCATACCTTTCACTGATGGACAAAACTCGTTTGACAGCAATGTGTGAACTTTAATGTCTTTTGGGGGTGATTAGAATTGAAGGTTGACTGGATGATCTTGTAGGTCTTTTCCAACCTGAGTGATTCTATCTAGATGATGCATGGAGTTATTTCCCAGTAATTTCTTTGCACTTTCAGCAAGGTTTCAAATGAGATTATATTGAACAAATTCCTCTGAGAGAGGAGCCAGTGAGAGGTGGCCAGTGTCACCATGGGAAAGGGGTTTTAAATAGCTTATTCTTACAAGCAGAGTGGACATTTGTATTTGTTTCTGGAATGATTTCTGTAGGCAAACTGGAGAATGTGATGGCATGCACTGTTTCAGCTTTGCTTTCCTTGTGATGCTAGGTCCGAGTGATGGTGGATTTATGTAACAGCACAAAAGGAATTTGCTTAACAGGTATGTTTATTGCCCCTCTGATGCCTGCAGGAACACAGAATTGCAGTGGGTTCAGAGAAGCTGGGGTCAAATCCTGTGTCAAAGAACTGAGCAGTTTCCTCTGACAGAACTCAGTTACCTGTGATCAAAAAGATGATTGGTGCTACTTTGGGATTTATCTATAGCCATGTAAAAGAAATGTTGGAATTCATCAGCTGCTTTTTTCCCATGTCAGTTTCCTAAACAGATCTGCTCTGCTTGCTGCCTGGTTTGTGTTTTCAAATGGCTTGGTAAGGTCCTTTTGGCTCCAATGATTTCAAAATAAGAGAGTCCCCACAGCACACAGATGTTAAAGGAATTTGTAGGTCACTTCTGATTGCAACCAAGGCTGAAACTCAGAATAAAAGGTGGTTTCTTGGGCTCCAGACTTTGAACTCCTGGTACTTTGTCCCTTCTGCACCTTTCTGCTCTTGTGACACTGTTTTGTCTGTTACTGTCTCTGTGACATTGGCTGTTTTCCTTCTTTAAGGATAATCAAGAGCATCAGTTTTTGAGATGAAATAGTTGAATGCACTAAAGGGTGGAACACTGCAGTGTGGAAAATGCTCATTTAATGGAACATTGGCAGAAAGATGTTAACTGAAGTTATTGCCTGTACTGATTAAAAGGGATAGTTGCTGTAATGATGATACAGAATGGTTCCCATTTTACTCCTAATGCTTTCTAATTCATGCTGAAAGTTGCCATCTTTAGGGAAATCTAGTAATTATTGTTATTTCCAGTTATAAAGAATTAATTTTATTTAGTTATTTATTTTATCTACAGTTATAAAGAATTTTGTTGCAACAAGACAGTACTTTGTTGGCTGGATAAAGTAGATTCTTTCTCCTCCTAACCTGCTTTTCCTAGTTGGTGTTTGTGATTTGCCTTTTTTTTGGTTTTGTTTTGTTTTTTGTTTTGTTTTTCCCTAAATGTGTATTGGGGATCACATAAGATAAATCTTATTACAGAAACACTCTCTGGTTTACTCTTGCCTGCTCTTCCTGTTAATCCCTATTCTTGCATCAAGTCAGAGAGTGTGAGACAGATTTTATTGTGTTACATGTTGCTGAAGAACTGAAGTTAAGTCTTAGTTAATTTCTAATACACCAACCAGGTTCTGTGGGGAGCCTGGTCCAGTCTGGTGAACAATTACAGGTTGATTGTGGATTAGATGTGGTTAATAGGAATAATAAGAGGGTTTGGGTTTATGTGGTTTTGTTTGGTTGGTTTTCTTTCCCTGTTTATTTGTCTGAATCCTGAGCTGCAATTGTTTGTCAAACGTTTATCAGCTGAAATTTGCAAAGATAAAACCATATAATTACATACATACATACATATAAATAAATAAATATATTTACATATTTACAAAATGTACATATATTTTTATATATATTTACATATAATATGTAATTACTTTTAAGGCTATTCTTTCAGCAGGTCTGAGTTTCTCCTGATGGTCAAATAGTCATTTATAATACAAGTTAAATCCCTAGGTGCCCATTTTGAGATTGGAGGGGCTTTCCTCCCCTTTTACTACTCTAATCAATTCAGTTTGGAATTGGTTTGCTTTCTTGCTGGCTTAAACTCACCCTTTCTTCTGTTCTTTTGCCTGAATCCTGAGCTGCAATTGTTTGTCAAACGTTTATCAGCTGAAATTTGCAAAGATAAAACCATATAATTACATACATACATACATATAAATAAATAAATATATTTACATATTTACAAAATGTACATATATTTTTATATATATTTACATATAATATGTAATTACTTTTAAGGCTATTCTTTCAGCAGGTCTGAGTTTCTCCTGATGGTCAAATAGTCATTTATAATACAAGTTAAATCCCTAGGTGCCCATTTTGAGATTGGAGGGGCTTTCCTCCCCTTTTACTACTCTAATCAATTCAGTTTGGAATTGGTTTGCTTTCTTGCTGGCTTAAACTCACCCTTTCTTCTGTTCTTTTGCTTCTTGTAGGTCCCCCAGGCCCTCCAGGTAAGATTGCAGTAACATTTTGGGGTAATTGAAACAGTTGTTGGTATAAAGTGTTGAAATGTAGAAATATGTATTTTATAGAATGGCTTTGCTAATTAAAATTAGTTGAATCACTTGTCTGCCTTTATAATGTTTGTATTTAGCACAACCTGTGCCCCTTTGAGGGAGAATTTTAGACAATATACTTTTCTAGTGGATGCAGTAGAATAGTTTCTCATTTACTAAACCGTATTTGATCAAACCCCAATGGAATTAAGAATCTTTAAGTAGCAAAGAACCCAACCCAAGTAAACTAACATTCTAATTCAACACTACAAATACCTCTTTACATATATTTATTACTGATTCTTAATTTTCCCTCCTTTCTCACTTATTGTTGTCCATTTTGTTCTCGTGGTTGCTAGGCTGTCTGAATGACTGGGTGCTTTCTGTGCTGCTTTATATTAATATATATGGTAGATTCAAGGATAAATTAATTTCACAGTGAAACTTCAGTTGTGCTGTTTGGTTTGCTCAGGGCCCCCTGGACCTGATGGACTGCCTGGCCACAATGGATCTGATGGAATCCCAGGCATGCCAGGACAAAAGGGAGAGCCTGGAATAAATGGAAAAAGAGGAAAAATAGGTATTTCTCTTTTTGGCAGTTGCTTATTAAAGAAATCCTTTCATATTCTTCATTTTTAGATCTCTGTACAGGGAGAAGGGTTTCAGTGTTTATGAAAAGCTGCATGTCACAGAGTTCTGTAGAATTTGTTGTCTTACACTGTCTTTAGTGATGAATTTGATGCACTCCACAGTGAGGAAGATGGTAGACAAAAATATATAGAATATAATACAATAGAATATATTGTTTGCACCAAAACTTCCTATTAGGTTACATTCTTGTTTTGAAATAAGAACAAATTACAGCTGCCCAGTTAAATACAGGTGAAAAAAACAACTAGAATGAGTTTTCTATTAAAAAAAAAAAGGTATTAATTGATGCTTTATACTGCAACAGTGTTCTTGATACCAAAATGCTTTCTATTTCTAGGTGTCCCAGGACCAAAAGGTGATCAAGGACAGAAAGGAGAACCTGGAGAAATAGGTTTACCTGGCAAGGATGGTATGCCAGGAGGAAAAGGTGCAAGAGGAGCAAAGGGTGAAAAGGGGGATGCAAACAACGATGTGATATTGGAAGGTAGGAAGAAGTGCCCTTAGGAGCTCTCTGGCAGCAGTGTGCTTATCAGAGACAGAGACTCTGCTTCTGAAGCATGAATGTGGCCAAGCAGCAGCATCATGATCTCCACAGTGAAGCCAAAGTATTGCTCTGCTCAGAAGGTTAGGCCCTCTTCTTAATGCAACTCTTCACACCAGCTTGTCTGCTTGGGCTTTGGGTTGAGGTGTGTGGGGATTCCACCCTGCCCAGTACACTTCCAGACAGCTGACCTCCTCCTGCCCTTCCTTGCAGTGTCATTTTATTTTCCTGTTGGAAAATGAGGGCTAAATTTCTGCTCAGGAATACATGGAGCAGCCCCAAAGATAAACTGTGTAAAATAACAGCACTGTGGCATCTGAAGTGGAGATCTTAGATACTGCAAATAAAAGGCAACAGTGCTTTATAACTCTCTAATATGCCTGTAATCCAGACAGATAAATGGCATGGATGTCCTGCAACTTGTGGAGGTCTGTAAGGTTCATCTGCTGCCAAACAGCATCCTGGAGAGCCTCCTGCACCATGTCCCTGTGCAGAACCCTCTGAAGAAGAGAGAGGCTGTTCTGCAGCTCTTGGAAAGGCCATTGTGTGGGCACAGTTCTCTGCAGGTTGCCTGTTTCCCACAGGGCCTGTGCCATTGTGCTCTGCTCTGTTCTTAGGTGCCAAAGGTGAACCTGGACTGCCAGGGCCCCCTGGACCACCTGGACCCCCAGGGCCTCCAGGAAAACGTAAAGGTAAAAGCAAAGCAGAGCTTCAGGAGAACATCTATAACAGCAAATGCACAGGTGAGTTCTTGCCTATCAACTGAGTCAGGGCTAACCTCATTACTCCAGATCTCCCAAAGCATCCAGGATATTGTTCATTTTGGTGGCATCACTAGAAGTGCACAGCCCTAAAGCAGAGCAAGTGCCTGGGTGTTTGCTGAGCTAGGGGCTGGCTCAGGCAGCTGCCTCCAGAACCCTTCAAATCATGCTCTGCATGGTTATTTTCATCATGGTTAGTTTGCTCAGGCAGACTGTTTGCATGTGGTGTTTTCTGTTTGATGGAATACACTTGCAAAGTAAGAGAAATGCAGTTGAAATGTTTAATTTCTAAAAGCTGAATTTGAATTTAACATGTAAATATGACACCTGTTAACCAGGCTGCACGTCACTGTGTTCTGCAAAATAACACTACTGTATTTTTGCAGATATTTATCATAAAAAAAATATTTTAAACTGGATTGTTCAGAGAGGCTTGAATTTCTTTTTGCCCATTTCAGTGGGAATAGATTTGAAGAGGCTACCAGGTAGACTGAGACTTTGGGAGAGTATTTTCAGTTTTTGTAAACAGCTTTATTGTCAACAACATTGAAAAGAAAATTTAATCTATTGCTCTAAACAATTTTGTTTTGAGTTAGAAGAATTAAATGAGGGTGTGATTTTTCTAACAGTTTTCAGTGCCAGTTCAGTCATGTGGGAGTGGGTGGTGAACACATTTGTGCTTGGAAAAGAAGGCTATTCTTATTAATTTTTCTTTTAAAATCAGAGGCATATTTTAAAACTATTTCAAGATGGATGTCTGAGATTGCTAGACTTCTGAAAATGTTGGCCATAAATATTATAAACTCTGAGAAATCTGGTTTTGAGACTTGCACTGCAAGCAGTTTCTACAGACTGGAAGGGGAGACCTTTTTTATTTGATATGTTTTGGCCAGTGCAGTCTTAGCAGAAGGTGATGAGAGGAGCTGGTGACCTGGATGCTCAGAAAAGAATAGCAAAGGAGGCCTCAGTTACTAATCTTTTACATTCCTGGAAATCTGTGACAGTGTTGAGGAAAATGGGGTTTCTTTTGTAATTGGGAATGTATTTTCCTGATAAGCACTGAAAGGAAACAGCACAAGAACTTTGTGCAGTTAATAGGTGTGAAACAAGCAGAGCAATTTGAATGCCTCTCTATTAAATAGGTTTTTATGTCACCATCATTCTGCACAGAAAAAAAATAATTTAAAACAATATTATAAATGCTATTAAACTGGGTGGAACATGTATCAATTATTTCCATCTCTTTAATATAGCAGGTAATTGTAGCATGTAAGAAACCTCAGACAGGAGATCCTGCTTTTGATGGAAAGCAAGCAGTGAAAATGTCACTTAAGTCTGATAGAAAACTGTCTTTTTAATCTTAGCTGCTTTCTGTTTCATTACCTGAAAGTCTCAGAGTATTGTAAATATTCTCAAATGCAAACAGTGCACTCACCTTCACCCAAACACTGACCCAGCCTTGGGTAATCTACTGTCCAGTGAACTACTCATTCAGTTAACTCAGCCCAGGAATATGAATTCTGGTGCCTCATTTTGGAGATACACAGTGAGCACTTGTGAAAACTCAATGTTCTGTCACCACATGTCCTAGATAAATAGGTGGGAGAAATATGTGGTCTTCTTGCTCTATCTAGGAGTAGTTTCCTTCTGTTTGAAGAAAAAAAACCCTAAAGGAGAAAACATCAGTGCAGTAAAATCTGTCTTTTCTTCCTTAAATGTCACTGCACACTGTCAGCATTGCTTCATGGTTACTGCATGTTCTCACCTTTCTCCTTGCAACTTCAGCACTGAAGCACACAAATCCAGGAAATAGATTGGAAGGTAGCAGTGAAAATGCCCATCCAAAAGCATTGGTAGCCTGCCTGGCAAGCAGTGTGGAATGTGTAAGGAGGTGAAAGTTTAGAGTGGAATTGGGACATGGTATGAGGTCAGTGTCTGTGTTAGTGCAGAATCAATCACAGAGCTTCTGAGGCTGGGATAGCCCTCTGAGATCACCCAGTCCAGCCCTGACACCAGGACACCCAGCTGGACCATGGCACAAGTGCCACAGCCAATCTTGCCTTGAACACCTCCAGGGATGGTGACTCCACCACCCCCTGGGCAGCCCATTCCAGTGTCTAATCACCCTTTCCATAAGGAATTGCTTCCTAATGTCCAACCTAAACCTCCCCTGGTGCAGTCCTCTGGTCCTGTCACTGGCTGGCTGGGAGAAGAACCCAGTCCCCAGCTGCAGCCTCCTGTCAGGGAGCTGCAGAGTGATGAGGTCCCCCCTGAGTCTTCTCTTCTCCAGGCTGAACAGCCCCAGCTCCCTCAGCCTCTCCTCAGCAGACTTTCCCTCCAGTCCCTTCCCCAGTGCTTTATTGCTGCCTTGGGCATTAACAGCAGGACTGAAAGCTCTGGAGTTGTTTACAGAATAGAGTCCTCTGCTGGTGCCTGTCATGTCAGCATGAAGCTTTTGACTTTAACATCCCTCATTCCCAGGAAAACATGTTTGGTGTTCTTGCTGAATCAGTGCTGCTGCCAGCTGTCTTCGTTGTCTAAAGTTAGAGAGTCATAGAACCATAGACAGGTCTGGGTGAAAGGGAGCATGAGAGCAGGGCCATCTGCACCTAGAGCAGGGTGCTCAGAGCCTCCTCAACCCCACCTGGGATGGCTCCAGGGATGGGGCCTCCACCACCTCCCTGGGCACCCTGTGCCAGTGCCCACCCCTCTGCTGGGAAACAACTTCTGCCTCAGTTCTCATCTCCAGCCACTCCTTGCTCATTTCAACCATTGCCCCTTGGCCTTTCACTGCAGGCTTTGGAAACAGCCCCTCTCCAGGCTTTGGAGCAGCTCCCTGCAGCCACTGGCAGGTGCTCTAAGGTCTCCTGGAGCTTCTCTTCTCCAGGCTGAACAACCCCAGCTCCTTCAGCCTGTCCCCATAGCAGATCTGTTGCAGCCTCTGAGCATCTTTGTGGCCTCCTCTGGTCCCTCTCCATCAGCTCCATGTCCCTCCTGTGCTGATGCTCCAGAGCTGGACACAGGGCTCCAGGGGAGCTCTGCCCAGAGCAGAGCAGCAGGATCCCCTCTCTCCATCTGCTGCCCACTCTGCTCCTGCTGCAGCCCAGGATGGATTGGCTGCTGGGCTCCAGCACACCCTGGCTGCTCATTTCAGCTGCTCCTCTAGCAGCATTCCCAAGTCCTTTTCTGCAGGGCTGCTCTATCTCTTTATCTAAGCAAAGGGGCAGTTCCCTTTCTAGGAAGCTGCTTATAAATTTACAACTAAGCAATTGCTGTTGAGCAAAACCAGTCACTCCTCAAAGCTTGACCACTTCAAGGAAACAATCCAGTCTGAACACCTCTTTTCCATGGCAGAAATCTAATGTTTTGCCCAAACCAGACTAATCTTTTTTTTACCAGACTGAACAAAATCCCAGTTGCCATTCCTTTATTTTAGTGGAGTCACTGATGCCATGTCAAATACAGAAAAATGCCAAGTCTTCCTGTTTCCCAACTCCAGGGGAGAGCTGTGCTGTGCCAAACGATGACACCCTGGCTGGCAAAGCTGAAGACAGAACACACAGTCCTTCAAAAAAAGCTGGTAAGCTGCTACAGAATGTGTCTCACTGCTACCTGCTGCTCTGATGTCCCAGCTAACAGACTTTGTGCTTTTTTTCTCTCCTAGAATGTGTGATCACATCTGTAGGGAGCCCTGTGCACTTTGTCAGCATGCAGCAGACATTTGGAACGTGGATGAGGGAACCTGCCAACATAAGTGATGAGAGGATTTGGCTCACCATGCATTTCTCAGGTACACTGGCAGTGGGATCCACAGACAGCTCTTGCACTAACACTGCCTTCTTAATTCCTTCCACCTACACTAATATTTCTAATCAAATATGATGGGCTTCTTACCCACATCTTCTTCAGAATGCTTTCCATGTTACCTTTATAATATATATTATATATATATATATAATTATATATACATATGTTTATAGACCTTTCTAGTGGCTTTAGACACTTTGAGTCAACATCAGATTTTGATAAGAGGATTTGGGTTTTTTTAAACAATCCAAGTTTAAATGCCAGTTTTTTATGCCTTTTTATTATTGCTTTCAATAGTTTTCTGTGGCTTTGCTTCCCTAAATTGCAGCTAGGAGTTTTGCCTTTTCATTTAGCTATTTAGGAATCAAATGCTGCATGAGCAGAAAATTTTCCAGGACCTAAGTGGAAAAAAGAAATATATTCTGTATATTTACCAACTGTGTTCAGAATTAAGGCCCATTATGTCTTGGGGAAGCAGCCCCTTGAACACTAAGTCTATACATTTTTATTTATTATTTTTATTTCTTTTTTGATGTTTGCTTCTGGTCATGTTCCAGCAAGTTGAATCACTGGAAGACAAATCACTGTTGAAAACAAATAGAGTTGTTGTCTTTTGGGTGTTTGATTGATACTGACTTTCAATAGGGATTTATTTTTTTTTTTAATTTTAGGAGAGAGATTTCAAGATTAGACTAACCAAATGACAGTCCTTTTTTTTTTTTCATGTTTTCCCCTTTGTTTAGGAAAGCACATAAAAGAATATGAGAATTCCAATGCCTTGCTGAATGGCAGCTACAGGAACATCAGCATCACAGGGTTTTTTTATGGGTGTGGCCATGCTGTACAGAACAACTATCTCTACTACCAAAAGGGAGGATCCAATGTCATTCTGAAGTAAGTCACACTTGGACTTTTTGAAGTGATGGTGCAGAAGGGGGAGCAGTGAGACAGGGGAACCTCAGAAGAGCAGAGCTTGTCCCCTTGCACCATTTTTGGGTTCTTTTTGGTCCTGTCTAGAATAGGAGGAATGGTTCAGAATTCTTTCTAGAACAGAACAACTCATTCTTTCCAGTCTGACTAGAATGTGGTACTGGGCTCCCATCTGTGTGCAGGTGCTGTGGGGGGAGAGGAGCTGGGGGTCCATCCCTGGAGCATTGCTGGAGCATCACTGCTTTATTCAGCTGTGTCTGGGTGGTTAACCTGAGTACTTACTGCTTGGCAGGAAAACTCTTCCTCCAGATGAACAAGATGCCAGAGGTGACATCAGGTTTTTCTTGTGGCCACCCTGACAGGTTTCTCTCACACACTGCATTGCTGAGGATGTTCTTACACTTCTTTGCTGTGTTTCTAATTGTGAGAAGGAAATGGGAACTGACTGAGGAGTCTGTGGGTCAGAAAACAGGGTTTAATTTAAAAGAATAAGCTGTACATCTGCTTGCATCAGAGGAGGAACTGGTTCAGCTACAGTTTGGGGATGCAGGGGAGTGGTTAAATGACTGCAGCCCCCACAGGTGGAACTTGGCTTTCCAGCACTTCTGCCCAGGCTGATGCCTGTGCTTGGCTCCCAGCTCTGCTTGTGGCTGGTGGGGGTTGAGCTGCTGCTGCTGGTGCAGAGGAATGCACCCGGGCTCCAGCTGAGGCCGTGGCGACCTGGGCAGCTGCACATTCCACTGTGCAGGAGGGGCTCCACTCTTTCATTCCCTCAGCAGAAGTTCCTTCCAGTCTCCCAGTGCACCTCCCTGACTGGGAGCTGGGAATGGCATCGTTCTGTCTTCACTTTCCTCTGAGGACAGAGGCAGACAATACAAATCAAACCCCAAATCCCCCCCTGTGGGCAGAGCCACAGACGGTCCAAGGGCAAGTGGAAGATTGTGTGTGCTTTCAACTTCTACACGACTGATGTGTGAGCCAAGAACACCACTGGGCTTTGATGTGTGTTCCCAGGCAGGTGTGAGTTCTGCCTTCCTCTCTTCACTTGAATGCCAGGGAATGTGAGCAAGCTGCTTGGAGCCTGCAGTGGTTGTTCTGCCAAAGACAAGCCCACTTCTTGGCAAACTCCTTTAGATATCTTCAGGGCTTTTTTGTTTAGACATTTGTGAGACCACCTCTGTCTAAGCAGTGCCCAGTGACAGGACAGAGGCTGTTGGCAAGAGGATGCTTGCTTGGATGCTGTTAATGGTGACATGCCTTCGTGGAGATAAACAGAAGCTATGCCTGGAATTTCAAAGCCTCTCTAAGAAGTCACTGAGATGGAGTTTCTGTTACTCAGAATTCAGCACAGATAGAATGAGGCTCTGTGGATTCTGTGGCAGTGAAGATATCTTGGGCTGCAGAAAAGCTTCTGGGAGGTTTTTTATTGATGTAATGGAAAGAACAGGTGAGGACCTGCTTGGGAAAAAACTGTGAAAGGAGTTTCTAGTCATCTTTAAAAGCTGGTGAACCTGGTTTGGCCTTTGGCAGGTTTTTCTCAGGACAGATCCCCACGTTGATTGCTTCATCCTTTGTTTCCTACCTTGTTTTCTCACCTCTGGCTTCATCTTAGCAATCAGAAACATGTAGCTTTAGTTCCTTGCAGTGGATGAAAATATTCCACCATGTCTTGCCATTTACCCAGGAGATGGTGGAATTCTGAACCATTGGGACTTCTAGGAGAGACTGTTCTTAGCTGGAAGAGACTCTCAGGAGCAAAGCCTCACTTTTCTTCTCCCTTCTGGAATTTCACATCAGAGGACAAGCCAGGGTGTTGTTCTTGCCAGTCTTACACTTCTAATCAATCTTGACACGTTTCTTGTTAGCTCTTCATAGAAAGATCCTGCAGAAAATCTGCATTTCTATGGGACTTAGTGCCCAGGACTGTCCTTCTAGCCCTTGCATGAAGTTATTTACAAAGGTGAAGCAACTAATGAGATGAAGTGTTGCCACACACACTGCTCACAATCTTCTCCAGCCTTAAAGCCTCTTTTTTTCATTGGACATACATGCTGCTGGAATCTGGAGCTGCTGCACACATGGGTTTTACAAAAGCTGAGGGGAATCATCTGGATTCTTGAGATTTTTCCAGTATCAGTGTCTCTTCTACAGAAAAAAATTATTCTTCTGGTATTTTAGCTTCTGTTTTAAGTTCCTGGATCTGAAATGTCTCTGTCATTAAGCCTGTCTTTTCAGAAACCTTTTTTAACTGTAGCCAGTTTCTATACTGAGGGAAGTTATCCCGCTGTGTGAAGATCAGAGCTGTACAGTCAGCCAGAAGTCAGGCAATGCAATGTGCTGCATTATTTGGTGATTAAATGCACTGCAAATGTGTCTTAATAGTAGCTGATGACCCTCTGAAACCAGCAGAGGAACTCCATTTATCTGCTCAGTGCTGCTGTCCTCAGGTTACCATCCTGCTAAGGAATGTCAAGGAATAATAACAGTTTTATACCCCAGAGATGAGACATTCAGAGATGAGATACCATCATGGGGTCAGAAATTTGGCTCTGATAAAGTAGAATTTTTATTCCTTTGATGTTTACTTGAGCAAATCACTGCATTATCTGAACTAGACTCTTAAGACTAGGTGAACCTGCCCAGAATTCACACTGGTTTGGTCAGCTACATTTTCTCCCTTCATTTCCCCCTGGTAGAAAGCAAATGTCTGTGCAGATGCCATTTCACCACTTTGGGCCTTAATATCTTATTCCTCTGCATTCCCATTCCTCTCAGTTGCTTCTTTCATCCTAGTGATAATAAAGCCCATAGACTAAATAAAGTGAAACCTACCAAAGCAAGTTCATTCTTTCAGGCACCTTTGAGGTCAGTTATTACTTTGGAATTTTCCCTTTCCTTCTGGAAGGTATTTGGAGGGGAGTACTTAATCTGGAAAGGCATCAGGAGGCTTTTGAACTCAAGATTTCCAACAATGCTTCCCTCAGTACTAATCCCCTCTAAACCAGTGGGGAGACCAGTGAGTTTTCCCACAGCACCCCCATCCCTGCTGTGTCTCATTCCAGACTGGGGCTGGATAAAGCATCTCTGGACACACTGCTGATGGAAAATGCCTTGTACCATGGCAGAAACTACCTCTTCTCCACCTCCAAGACTTATTTCAACGTGGCAGTGGATGAGAAGGGCCTTTGGATTATCTATGCCTCAAGCACGGATGAAACCATCATGGTGGCACAGGTGGATGAGGAGAGCTTCTCAGTGCTGCAGCACATCAACACCACCTACCCCAAATCCAAGGCTGGCAATGCCTTCATAGCCTGTGGGGTTCTCTATGTCACTGACACCAAGGACACGACTGTCACTTTTGCTTTTGATCTGCTGCAGGTGCAGCAGGTGGATGTGAGGTTTGAGTTAAGGTCTTCCCAGTCTGTTCTTGCCATGCTTTCCTACAGTGTGAGGGACAAGAATCTGTACACGTGGGAGAATGGGAGCTTAATGGTGTACCCTGTGCATTTTGGCAGGTGAATGGCTGGGAGGGTGTTGTGGATGGAAGCCCTGTTTGACTAAATTTGAAGCTATAGGGATGGAAGCTCTGTTTGACTAAGTAATTTAAAGCTATAGGGTGTCCAGGTGGGGGGTGTCTTCACTTGCAGTAGTGTGCTGTTCACTGAGGGTGCATAAAAGGGAGATCAGGTGCCCTGGAAGAGACATTTCTATTCCAGCTGCCATCCAAAATAGCTGTTGGGATGGTGCAGCTGCCACCCAGCAACAACTTGCTTTTGTTTCTCCCCTGCTATTCAGCTGATAATTGCATCTAATATACATTGATTATTCCATGGTCTATTTATAACTTTCAGTTGCCATCATTTTCTAGTCAGTCATTGTGGTCTGGCATAAATGTCTAAATAATGAACTTTTGTGTGCAAATGCCTTTGTCACTTTCACTTAATAGTTTCCACCGATTCTTTGTAAACAGTTTGGTTTGGTTTTTTGGTTTTTGTTTTTTTTTTTGGCATTCACCTGTTAGAAATAGTGGGGATGGGGATTGCTGTTCACATAGAAAACCCAAAAAAGCTTCCAATTTGATAAGCCTGGGTACCTGTTACATAAACCAGGGCAAAATCCAGCCCAAGGAAAATGGCTAAATATTTAATATACAAAAATTATGTTTAGTTATTAAATATATGTATACATGAAACATATGTTATATCTTAAAGGGAGCGTGGGTAGAAAAGTAGCAAGGTATGAAATTGAAGAGATGATGTACAATCTGTGATTAAAATTGCCTAACAGTGTTTTGTGTTGCTGCAGACTCTTCCTTGCCCCTCACTGCCATGAAGATGATGCCATTAACTTCTTTATAACTTAATTACAGGCAGGTATCTTTCTAAACAAGCATTTCCCACATTCATCCACACTAATGAAATGATAAAATGAAGAGTGTACTTTTTTTGCCTCTAGTGTTACGCTGTCTGGAGCAGGAATGTCTGTTTTCATCACTGTGCTCAGTGACTTCATGTGTTCATCTTAACTCAAGACATTAACCAGCCATAGTCAAATCTGCAAGAGCTAGAGATGAGAAATAATAGGATTTTTTTTACTTTTTCTCTGGTGTTTGACATTCTAAACTGAACACAACCATCAAACCCTGCTTTTGCTTTGTGACTGTTCCAAACCCTACTCTCAGAATCCTCCACCTGAACTGCTGTCTGGATGTTGAAGTTCACAGAGCTGATGTAACCATGGAGGAGCAAAGAGGTGTTTGTTACACTGCTGTGCCATCCAGGGACCATCACTGGGCCAGTGGAGGTGCCTGCAGAGCCTGCAGCTGGAGGATATAGGCAGGCCTGGGTGCAGCCTCTTCTCTGCATCCTTGCTCTTACCAGTAAGGCCTTGCATGCTGAGGGGAGAGGTGCAGAGGGACAAACCAGCATCCCTGATGCTCTGGGTTTGTGTACAGAACAGAGCTAACTCAACAGCTCTGTCTGTACTGGTGGAGAGCAAACTGCACACAGCTCTGCTGCTGTAGGTGGGGCTGCTTTTCACTCTGGTGCATGGCGGGGGTTTTGGTAGCTTGGTTTTGGTTTTTCTTTGGTTGGTCAGGTTTGTGGTGGTTTTGTGTGGTTGGGTTGTGGGAGTGGTGCTGGTTTTTACTGTACCAATCAAACAGACCTTTCATGGCTGGAAGAAAAGAAGGGCAGCAGTGCACTTGGGCAGAGCCAGATGTGACAGTTTCCAGGTAATGTGCCCAACTGGTGGTAAATTCTGCATGTTCTTGCTGAGCCACTCAGTCCAGCCTCTTGGAGAAGGAGGGCCAGCAAATTCTGCCTCTTTTCTCAGTGCCAGACCCAGGTTGTTCTCACCTGCCTTTGTTAGAGATGAACTCAATTCTCTTACCTCATGCTTTTCTGGGACAGCTGAAAAAAAAATTACAAGTAGTTCATCCTTTTTATCTCGGCACAGGCTGAGGCCAAGTTCCAGCTGGCTCAGGCAGTATCCACTTAACCAACTAGAGTTTGAATTAAATAAAAGGAAGAGTTCTGGAATGGACTGTTCCATGAAATAAAAGTAATTTATTTAACTTAGAAAGGGAAAACTAAACAAGGACATTTACTCTTCTTTTTTTTCCTACTTCCCATATGTCACAGCCTGCAATTTAAAATCACCTTTGGAGAAAGGTGCTTTTTATTTTAGTATATTTTACAATACAGCACAGACATCAAAATTTTCATTGGAGCAAGAAGACAGTTTAACATTGAAATATGCAGACACCTGTTCTAGTCTCTTAAGAACATGGTTTTTGTTTACAACAGAAAAATACATCTGACAACAGGAGCTAGTTATATTACAAGCAAACAATATTGAACTCTGCATAGTTTATACAATATACTGTGGTAATAAATTAATTACCAGTTTTCTCCACTATGTTCTAGCTGGCCACATGAAGCCTGACATTCACCTGAAATGTGGCATTGGACGTTCCCTTGGTTTTCTCTTAACAGCTTCATTAATTCATGAAGTGTTTCCTGGACAAATGGATTTCCAAACTGAAAGCTGACTAGAATCGTGGGTGTCTTCACTACAAACAGTGCTTACAATACATTCCTAATGTAAAGGCAGGTGTCCAATAGAAAACAGAGCTGTCAGAAAGAAAGGAAAACTGTGCAAAATAAAAAGGATCACATAGAGAAAGGTATTGATGTGCCAGTTACAGTATCAGCTGTGTCTTAACACTAACAGGGAAAGAAATCTGAGCATCAAATGATCTATGTCTCACAGTACATTCTGAATTGCACATGTTCCACAGCATTTGCATCCATGACACTTCCTTGCAAAAGTCATATACACTGAGTACCCTTAATCAAGACTAAACTATTGGAGAATGAGTTGTGCACATGCTTCAGTCAGTGGGAAAAACTGGAATAAAAAGAATCAGAATTACATCAGCAATGCCTGGAGAGCCACAGTGCTTTTAAAGTGACTGAGAATTGCCAGAATCTTGACAAGACACCTACTAAATGCAGCTCGTGGGGTGCTGAGCAGTGATCCCACCTAGGACTGGGTTTAAATCTTTGCTTTTATAATACAGGACATGCACTTCCAGCCCAGTGACCCTCGGGGCCATACCACAGATCTACCTTCCATCTTTTTCCCTAGAGTACTTGGTGCTGCAGTAACAGGTCTCCTCTCCACAGTGCCTGTCACTGTGGTTTTAGCTACTCAGAGGGCTGTCCTAGAAAGCCAGGATCAGTTCACAGGACATTAGAGGATGTCAAAAATGCCAGCAGGTCCGTGGAAAGCACTGGGAAGAACCCTCATCTTCAGGGTGCCATCTGCTCCACAGGAGAAGATCCGATTGCCTTGCCCAGTTTCAATCTGGGTGACACCAGCACCAATGTTTCTGAAAATGGACTGCTTAGCATGTTCATTTTTAAAGGAATGGATTAAATTGTAGCCAGTCAGTCTCCACACCTGTAGCAAAGGAATGACAAATGACAAAAGATTAAAAGTAGGATTTGGGATTTTTTTTTTCCCCCCTAATGTTGCAGATTTCTGGCTGTTCTAACCCTTGTTAAAGGGCATTTTTTGGTCTCTATTAACAAGAGCCTGGAGAGGGTCCTGCTGCAGCATAAAGCTGCTTTCACAGACCAGCTGCTCCCTTGGCAGGGTGAGGCTGCCCTGTTACCTGGTGAATAAACAGTGCTCCTCCAGCTCTATGCCCTTCCCTGCCACCACAGCTGCAGGAATGGCCAGATCCCATTCTTCTCCAAGAGGACTGTTGTCAGCTTGCCAGCTGCTAAGGAATGCTGCAGAGAATTCCTAAGCATGCAGAGGGCCAGCAGAGCTGTCTGTTGTGGCCCAGCCTGCAGGAGTCCTCATCAGGACTAGGCCATGTGTGGGAGCACAAAAAGTGCCTGTTAAGCAGTGTGCAGTCCAGTGGAAAGGAAAATGTATTTTCCTCCTCTTTACCCAGTTCTTATATTTCCTTTCTTTAGTGTTCAGGAATAAGCCCTTTAAAACAGGGCCTGTATTTCCATTTTGGTTGGGTTGTTTCTTACTATGAAATCTCAGTAGCTCTCTGGGGTTACAACAGCAAGAGAAAAAAGCACTTTGTGACAGAAACAGTGCTGAAGTTGCTGGGTGCCTCCTGTGTGTACAAAGAGAAACGTCCAAAGCAAACCCAGGACATTTATGAAAGAGAAAAATAAAGCCAAGGGTTCAAAATCATGCACTTGGCTTTATCCACTTAAAATGCACCCAATGTCAGTGGAGAAGAAAACCTTCCTTGGTTCAGAAGGAGATGAGTCCACTGAAGTTTACACCTGGCAGTGTCCACGCCTTACCTTCATGTTACCTTCTGCTGAGCCTGTCACAAAATAGTCCTCAGAGGGGTCCAGGGCAAGAGCCTTGACAGCTGACTCGTGTGCTTGGAAGGTGGAGAGGATCTGCCTCTGCCTGATGTCAAAGATGCAGATGTACCCTTTCCTGCCCCCAGAAACCAGCAGCTGGTGCTTGGGGGCATACTGAAGCACCGTGGCACCGTGGTCGTGGCAGGTGAAGGCTGAAGGAGGAGATGTCACAACTGAATAGCCTGCAAACTGTAAGTAGTTTTCAATCCTCAAGGCTGTTTCTTTATCAGCTGTTGTCTGGGTGGATGCATTTCTTGCTATGGGTAATGTAGGATCAGCTGACAGCTTTTTCCTCTCAGTATACAGATCAATTATGCAAAGCCATGAAATTCACCATATTCTCATTAAACTCCCCAGTTAAAAAATAATAGTTCAGCTAGAACTAAAAAGTTAACATAAATATGGCTTGTTTTCTACATATGTATGATTATATTCTAATATCCTAACCTATTTTTTGTAAGAGTCCTGACTTAATTCATTTTAAATGAGGCTGACCTGTGCAGCCTGCTAGTTGTAAGAATCTCAGAATGCATGTATTGCTGATTCAAATGCTGCAGCTGATGATAGATTTTTATGATGTTGAATTTGCTCTTTTAAAATCCCAGGATGCTATATTTGGATTTGTATGTATTTTTCCTTCCATAACACAAGAGGACAGAATTTCACTTCAGAACTAAAGCAGTTATTGAACCCAAACAGACACAAACATCCAAGTGCTGAAAAACCAGGACAGGAGACAGAAGTTGCTTCTGCTATTACCTACAGTTGTCCTTGTGCTTCAGCAGAGCATTACAGAGACACATGAATTAAGCTGAATTTCCACTGCAGTACTTACCATGTATAAGACTGTTACCAGATGAAACCAGAGTGTCCCAGAGGCAAACATTTCTGAGGGGGGAAAAAAACAACCCCTGTTGTTACAGGCTCTTGCTAAAGGATTCATGGGGTGACATGACTCAGTGATCACATTCTATGTCAAAGCCTAGGAGGTAGAACTGAACAAGGAGCCCAAAGAGTTAAGGGCTTTAGCTCTTTCTATGCTCTTTTCTGCTTCTTAGCAGAAATCTGCTTTCTACTTGAAAGATGTATACAAATCCTAGGTTGGACCAAGATATTAGAGTTGCTATTCTCTGATAATAAGAATTATCTTGCCCCTGCTGAACATATTTCTCTCCCCAGCAACAGTATCACATCAAATGAGTTGTATTTGAAATACACCCTGAACAAACAGGGTAACTGTTGATTACTCCACAAAAACTACATCTGGGAAACAAGCAACTGAAGGTTTGATGGTTAAAGAGTCCATTTGGCAAGGTGAAGAGATAACAAAGGTTAGAACACTGCACCTTCCAGTGTCAGCCACGTGTTAATGCACAAGAGCCAGCAAGTCAATGAGGTGAGAGGAAGCCCTGGTGCAACTCTGCATTGTTTCTTTCACCATACCTGTTGTCAGTGGACTGTCCTGATGTAGCAACAAGGCTTGAAGAGGTTATAAATGCAAAGTCACTCGTGGTCTTACTGTGGCACTGCCAGCTCTATGAACACACAACAAACAAGATGCAATCTTACCAGCTGTGTCTGCAGCAGAGCTCCTGCCCAGGCTGATGTAACTGGCAGCATAACACTTGTGGGCTTTGAGAGGAAAACTTATGGGCAATGCAGTTTGAGACCTCAGAGAATGGATTCAAAATCCAGTATAAAATAAAAAGAACTACACAGTTACAATACAGTGTGTCACAGCAGCCTGAATTTCACATGAAGCACAGTCTTCATGTACTACTAAGAAGCAGTGAAAAGAATTAAAACTGTGTTTGATAAGTCTCAGGGTTGTGAAGTCATTACTGTCAGCTCTGATTTGTAAGGGTAATGCTGTAGCAGTATTTGTAGTTGCACTGCAGCTTGTGGTTATTGTACAACTTTTCAAAGATGTATCTACAGTTGTTTTGAGAAAGAATGTCAGTTAAAAAGCAGCAAAATCCAGTCTTAGTGAAACTCTTACAGTCTTGGCCTGTCTGAAGTCTCAGATTTAACTTTCTTCTCTAAAAAGGAAAAAAAAAGAAAATAAAATTGTTTACTTACAAGATAGGGCTTAGGATTTGAGGTGGTTTGGTTTACTTGCCAAATGCTTAGAAATCCTTCACCATCAGCAACACCACACTGCAAGCAACAAAAGGCATTTAATAGTGTAAAGTACTGGTGAGTGGATGTTTGCTCCTGACAGGAAAGAGCTGATGTGAGCAACACAGCCACCTAAACCCCCCAGCCACTGCCTGCACATTCAGTATCACCAGCAACCACACTGGTACAAAAAGCAGGTTAGAAACCAACTGATTTCAGTATAGATTGTTTAATGATTATTTCACTCTTGATGCTCTCCTACATAGCTCAGTGTTTTCTGGAAGTGGGGGCTTTTTAAGGATGAAATCTTACCTTTCAAACCCTAGTGGTAGCTGCTAAAGCTTACAGAGGCTACACGTGCAAATGCCTTGGGAAGGATGGCAAGGACACCCATGGAAGGACTGTACTGGATCATGGATGGCAAAATGATGGGAGTTAGATTTGTTAACCAAAATGTCTAACAATGAATGCTGTATATTCTATATACTTATATATTTTACAGTGTTTTAAGAAATACTGAGAATGGCTTTTTGTTTTCTTCTTTTAGTCAGGTTTCATGAGCCCTGACTGAGTGACCTCCATGTGAAGCAGTGGGGACAACCAGGACATCTTAACTTCTTTCTTAAAATTGATTCCCATGTGCTGTTATGATTGTAGTTTCTCAAATTGAAGTTAGAACACTACATTTAAAAGTATAAACAACATTTGATGCTACCTGAAAATAGGTATGCTGCAAGATCCTTTATATTTTCAGTACTGAAATGGTGACCTTTGCTGTTTCATAGCTATCTTACTGTCATGCCCATGCCCTTTAATTAACTTGTTATGACTTTTAATTAGAATTAAATAGTTTGTCAGTAAAATGCAGACAGGACCACTAAAATAACAGAATGGGCAATATAAAATCTGAAGAGGTGGGTATTGCTCCTAACTTCCTTCTCTGTTTTCTTCATTTCATATGTCTCAGAGTAATTTCTGGCCAAAGTATCTGGCTTTTTTGTACTCTCTCTGCTCTCCACTGTACTGGAGCATACATACAGTCTCCAACCAATAATGCATACACCTCTAATATTGTGTTATAAATACCTCCTAGGTAAAGCATTCTGTGTAAACTCTGCCTTGGCCAGAATGCAGAGTGTGAAGCACTTCTTGAAGACCTGTGCCTAGACTGATACAAGTTTTGCTTCTACAAAATAAGTAAGTTCAAGATTTTATTCTTTTTTTAAATGTTGAAAAAGTTCACACATGGGTTTCAGAATAGAAAGAACAAAAAGTCTGAAAACATGGGAAATGGGATAGCAGTGTGAAGCTGTCAGAAGGGAAAGGAGAATAAGGGGCAGCATTTATGAAGGGTCTATATGCAGACAAAAGGATACGATGGTGCTTGTGCACCCACCTAGAATGGCCTCACAGTTTGCACAGCACCAAACTGAGGTCCCAACACAACCAAACGTTGCCTTATGAGAAGAAAAATCCTAAATGATGTGTTACCTTATTGCCCTGGGAGTTGAAGTACATCCTGGTAACCCTGGCGTTGCCAGCCTGCCGGAAACACAGCAGCTGCTGGGGCCTGGTCCACTCAAACATCCGCACGCTGCCGTCCTGTGCCCCTGTCAGATCTGAAACAGCAGCTGATGAGTGCCACAGCACAGCCTGCCAGGGCTCACTCCAGCTCAAAGGGCATCCACTTACAGTACTGATGGACTGGATGGGAAGCCATTCTCTTGACGTTGTTCAGATTTCTTTTAATGAGCTTGATAGAAAACAGAAAGGAAGGTAATTTAGAAAGACTCCCCAGTTTTGTTTGTATTACTGTATGTTGAGTGCCCCCCCAGTTAGGAAAAGCCTGTTAAGCTGGAATTATTACATGGAACAGGCTGCCCAGGGAGGTTGTGGAGTCTTCTGCTCTGGAGACATTCCAAACCCACCTGGATCTGTTCCTGGGTGACTTGGTCTAGATGACCCTGCTCTGGCAGGGGGGTTGGACTAGATGATCTTTCCAGGTCCCTTCCAACCCTTAACATTCTATGATTTGCACCTTGTTATGTTTAGTTGCATTAATTAAAGCCTGTTTATGACAGGGTTTTTGAATAGTATTGATAATATCAAATAGTCTGAATATTCTCTTCTACTATCCAAAGAATGTAAACACATGCTAATGACCATGCTTTTGATATTAGTCCCAATGCCAGAATTTCAAGTATGGGATTGTTCTGCTTTTGTTTTGTTTTGTTTTGTTTATCTAGTCCTCAGAAACTCGAAGTACTACCTCAAAGTTCCCATCAGAAAGAGAAGAAACCCAACTGTCACATTATTTTCTATGTCACAATAGCTCTATCCCACAACATACAAGCAAATGTTTAACTTGGCCTTCTTTTTGGACAGGTCTTCTCTGTCACCATGGAATTAACAACTCATGCACACTGGGTGTCTCTACTAACTAGCACAGGAAAAGGAGTAGCCTGAGCTGCACACAGCAGCAGTACTCACCACACCAGCTCCAGTGCTGGTCTGCCCAGTGCCCAGCCATGGCATAGATGAAGATGGTTGTATCTGATTGACTCCAAAAGATGGTGCAGTTGACTGAGTCAGTGTTGTGGTAGAGCCACGAAAGTCAATATCATCAGAACTGTAAAAGAACAGCAGTGCTCTGCTTTAAACAAATGTTTCTTGGCCACCAATGCTGTTTGCTTCTCTCACTGTCAAGAGCCCAGTGGCAGTGGGTAGAGGAAGTGATTATAATGAGATTATAATATATAGTGTATTAATATATTATTATATATCATAATAGAACTACTCAAATGCCTCAAAACCTTCCTCTCTCCATGTCTAATACAAAGACAGTAATTATTCTTTTGCCTTGCTTCACTCATTTTTAAAGCAATCAGAAACCTACTGAAGAAGAGCAATTTTTTATTACTTTTTTTTTATAATCTGCTTGTTTTAAACAAGTATTACATATGCAGCCTCAGGGTAAAATCATAATCTTAATAAAACCATAAAGAAACATCCTACCTTTTAGATTCTCTGTCATATTCTTCCCCAATCCATATAAATGACTGAGCAGCCAGCAGAGCTGAAATATCAAGTTCTTGAACGTCATGTGTAGATGCCAAAACAATTTCATTGCTGTTTGCCTATGCAGCACAAACAGAACATTTATACTAACTACAGTTAAGATATTTTTATGACACTTAGTGTTGTGTTTGAGTCTTACCTTGTTAACTGCAAATGCCATTATCATATCTGATTCTTTGTGAATGATTTTTGCTTTTCCTCCAGGGTAGCCGAGATCCGCTTCGACCTACAAAACACAATACACTTCAAATAGCACCAAAATCCATTTTGCAGTGGTACATTTAGGCTGCAAAAATCTAGATAAAATTCATGCAAGAAAAGTTCAGTGGCCTCAGCATTGTTTAGGAAGCCAAAGTTTAGACTTCTCAGACTCTTTGGTGTTCTATTGGAACGTGACAAACTCCGAGTTGTGTGTGCAACGCTATTTACAAGGTGCTCACTCATCCCAATTATCAGGACATCCAAAGTTAATTCACTGCCACACAGAACATAGAGCTTGTTAGTCACTTTAGAGAAAGAAAAGCCAGTTCCACAGAACTTTTAAGAGTGTGCTAGAGGTTTGGGAGAAGGGATACTACCTTGTTTTTGTGATCTTCTGCTACGCAGTTTTGTTTGACCTGCTCCACACGATCTTCTACAGACTACATAACATCACACAGTCACAAACACAAAACACATGCACAAACAAATATAAAAAAAGAATGAAACATTCCAAACTAGATTTTAAAGGCCACCCTGTCAGTAAATGATGACAAATGTATTGTTTTAACTTTTTATAAAAGGCACAGAAACTAAGACAGGAATCTAAACAAAGTCACTTAAAATGTAATGCCTCCCAGATGGACACAAAATGTATGAGAGATATATATGATATAGCCAATAAATGGAGGAGTAATACACACACAAACTCCATACTTACAGGGATTCTTAAAGATGTTCAATAGCATACTTATTTCCCATGGTACTTGTGTGTTGGTTTAAATGTTCAGTTAGAACTCATTATAGTTGTAACTGGTACACTTCAAAATGCCCCATATTATATATTACTATATAATATTATTCTATATGTATATATTACTCATGCATATATACATATACACAAATTAACAGCTTGTTCAGATTTCTTTTTCAGTAGGACACACAATTATAGGAATATACAAATGTATTCACTTATTAGCATTATTGCAAATGTTCTGTTTCTTTACTGGGACAATATTTAAATACATAAAGGGAAGGTGAAATATGGCTTGTCTAATTTGGTTCAGTTGGTATTTCAATAAACAACATGACAGTCATGTTGATTAAAAAAGTCAAAAAAAGGAAATTGAAATGCCACCAAAAAAAGGAAAGAAAAAATAGAAGATATACTGAAGAGACTGAGAAACAGTTATATATATATAGCTTTGCTTTGAAACAAAAGTTACATCCTTTGTTTACCTCACTTTGCTTTCTTTTCTTTGTGAAGATGTATCTTATGAAAGTCTCCTGAAGAAGTTCTTGCTTCACAAGAAAATGCCAGAGCCTTTTTGCTGGAAGAGCTGAATAATCCTTTGATCTGGGCAAAACAGAATGGGGGGGAAAAGAGGGAGAAAGTTTCATTGTAATTAAAGGTGGGCAAAAGAAAAATCTAAAGACTCAATGAATTTAGATGACAATGTAAGAAAAACAACTAAAGTTAGAGCTTTAACTTGTTCAAGGCTGGTATCAAGAGACACATTTTCCTGCCATGTTTTACAATCCCCAGTATGTGATTAACTTCCAGGCACTGCAGCTCCATCTGTTGCATTTATGTATTTCCTAAAACTGCTTTTATGCTGGAATATGTTGGCCCTGCAGAATTTTCTTACCTGTTTGCATGTCTTTCAATATTTGAAAGAATACACAAATGTTTAGCTCATACATCAGACAAAAGTTATTGCCTCAGATCTGAGGACAAATATTTCTAAAGAAGCAGCAAGTGTTTGTAAGGATGTTTTAATAAAATCCTAGAGCAGTATCAACCATGCAAATCCAGAGTCATATATAGTGAGCAAACCTGGATTTTAGTGTATTGACAAAAGCAAGCTGTTTTAAAGCTGAAAACATGGTTTAGTATCTGCATATCTGAAGGGGCTACAATATGGTGGGGAGGGACTTTTTCAGCTGTGGGGCAGTGCCAGGACTGGAGGGGATGGATTAAAACTAGAGCTGGGTGGATTCAGCTCAGCCAGGAGGAAGAATTTCTTCTTCCCCAGGAGGGGGTTGAGAGCCTGGCCCAGGGTGCCCAGAGAGGTGGGGGCAGCCCCATCCTTGGCAGTTTCTCAGGCCAGGCTGGATGGGGCTCTGAGCAACCTGCTCTAGTGGGAGGTGTCCCTGCCCTGGCAGGGGGCTGGAGCTGGAGCAGCTTTCAGCTCCCTTCCAGCCCTGACAGTTTATGATTTAAAGATACTCTCAACCACGACATTGGTCTAAACACAGGATCTTAGTCAACCTTCATTTGGCTGTTTAGGTGGAAAGACTTTGATTTCTGTTGTCACACACTGTGGACTTGTAAGGACAAAACCCTTACTTGAAAGGAGTGTTTTCGGGTTCAATCATGGCTTTGTTGCGGAGCAGAGCTGGCCCTGCACCTGCCCCAAGCTCACTAGGGTAGGTATTGATGTAGTTGGGTGGAGGGCCTTCAAACTGGTCCATTCTATCTTGAAGAATCTGCTCCCAGTGTTCCAAATTTTTTATTACAGCAATGCCCAATGGTGATGTTACAGGCAGATCTAAACAGAAATATCAATGAAGTAATTCGGCTTATAGAAAAAGAAATCATTTAAGTTGTGTGTGTTAAAAAAAACCAGAATAACACAAACATTAAAAAAAAATCTTGAAATGTACTTGTTGGCAATTGTAAAAAATAATGTATTATATAAAGTTTAAAAAGCCAAGTATGACAGAAAAACATTTATAAAGAAAATTAAACATAGAGCAGAATTTAACCTACCAGTGAATTCCAGACCAGCAATGGGGAAGAAGTTTTTAACATTGTGCAGAACTAATTTTACCATTGTCAGATGCAGAAGAGCCCAGCTGTATAAAAAGAACAGTTTTAGTTAGAACAACATGAACACAGTTATCTGCAGAGTATTTTCTCCTTTTACCAAATACATAGATCAGGAAACCAGTGTAGATGGCTCACTGAAATTTACCAAACAGAGAAAGCTTTTGATATATAAACTATGCAACATAAGGGTGCCTCTGTTCTAATTAGAACACCTTTAAGTGTTCTAATTAATCTGCTCCTCATTCAAATACTAAAGATCATGCTGGAATCAGTAGTCTAAAACAATTCTAGGGCTGGCATTGTGGTACTTCATGTTCCTTGTGTCTTAAAAATGAGGATATTTGTTACCCTGATTTGTTTTTTCCCCCTCCCCAGTAATGTAAATCTCACTGCTTCAATTTTCTAATCCTGTTTTTTAGACAATGGGGAACTGTTACTCTGATGAGAATTTGCCACATCTGTAATCCCACTGCCACAGATAAATCTGCTAAAATTATCTGACTTAAACTGGGTGGTGCAGAGGTCCTGTATTTTTTTTCATTTAGAATCAAAGGTAAGCATATGACATAATTATTCTAAAATATTTCAATTTCATAATTATTCTAAAATAGTGGCAATTTCTGCTAACCTGTAAGAATTGGCATCTTTGTGTTCCTGGATCTGTACATCAGAGAGGAAAGCATCATCCTCTTCCTCATCACTGTGGATGCTTTCATCAGAATCATATATAACACTGCTGTCTGACAAAGGAAGAAATGGCTGCAATGGAAAATAAGTCTGCTATAAAAGCAATTTTCTGATTTCTTAACTATGAGTTAAATATTACTCTCAGAGTTTAAATGACAACCTCTAGATAAGTTTCCCTTAAAACATAAACAAGTAGCAGGGGTAAAAGTGTTAATTTCTTATTAGTGAGAGACAATTTCAAAAGCTAAGTAATAGACTTTAGTTATGAGGATAATACTCTGCACCTTCCTATGAAAACCACTCAAAGCTGTTCACCTTCTTCTTGCCCTTTACAACTCAACAGAGAAAACCCACGAAGTGTTCTGAGCTGTAACTTGCATTTTGCCATTGTTAATTACCTTGGCCATGAAGTAGTCCCACATGCTGAGTTCTGGAGGGATGAATTTCTCTCTGTAGGAGGGCCTTTCTGCAGGAACAGGGGGAGGCACAGAGCTGTCCTTCACTGGCCTCCCTGGCACCAGCATTCGCATGTTGAAGCGCCGCCGGTGCTTGTCCATTTCTTCTGATGGAAGAGGGGGTGCTGGAATTCAGGACAGTGGAAACCCTGCTGTGAACACTGCACCTCCACAAAGGGCTCTGGGTTGTAGGTGAAACAACTAACACCATTGTTATTGCTACTAATTGCTACGGATTCAGAAATCAAAGGCAGTCTAAATAAAGTAAGGGTGATCGTACCAAAGTCCAGTTGTTATAAATTCAATGACTGTGGCATTTATATGTTGGCTGTATCATGAGAAATACATTTTATTATCTGGAATAAGTTCTCAAGCAATGAAGTTTTTAGCTGAAAAATTTCACACAGAAATTAATTTGTTGAGAAATAGAAGTAATATATACAATTTCACTAAACTGCACAAGGAGCAGTAGTTTTTCATAATATAAGCCAAGGAAATCTTAAACTGGCATGTAAAATTTGTATAGAGAGAGACTTTTTGACAAATAAAAACTACTTAAAATGTTATCATTTAAAATTACTTAATACTTATAAAAAATATAAAAGTGGACTTTGTTTTTCTAAGTGTTATTGGCCAGGCAGCACTGATCACACTTACTTTATTATAACTACTGACATCCACCTACACTGCAGGGTTTTACAAACCTTTGTTACCATCCTCTGAAACATCAGAAGCTGTAGCAGCTTGTAGGTTAAAGGAAAACAGAATACATCTCAAATGAAGGCAGAACTTGATAGAAGTTATTCATATTAACATCTGGTGAAAATAACTGCCCTAAATGAGCTTAAATTCTGTGGAAGAGAAGTACCTGTTTTTCATACTTATGATGGCACACTGCCTTACTACTGATGGGTTTTATAGTTCAGATATGAAATATCCTATCACCTAAGTAGTCTAATTTTTGCATAACTTTCAAATGTATTGTTTTGAAACCCTGTGAAATTCCTTTTCAGGGCTGTTGGAGTGTGAGGTCTGTGACAAATCCTTGTCTCTGCCTGAATTCAACTCCACTTCTGCTTTTCCTTATGCACTATGTTAAGACATGCTAATCTGTCTTAAACTGTTCCTAGTTTTATTTGGAGCTTACATGTGTGACCAATTTTTTGGACAGATGAAGCTGGTTATTTCTTCCCTCAAGGTGAAATATCTTGCAATAGAAATCAGTTTTAGAAAGATGCTTCTCAAGCTGCTGCAGTCACCAAACCATAACACACATCTCACACAGAGAAAACCAGAGCTGGATATAAACACCGATTTAGACCAACTGGTTTTTCACTTTAAAATAGTGACTGCAAAGTGTTATAGGGGACCATCTAATAGTAAGATTAGCAATAGAATACTGTTTTAACAGCAAATTCTAAATGTGTACCACTAAAATTGAGTACAACAAAATTACCACTAAAAAGGACAACTGAAAGACTACTGTTTTTTCCTACTTTTTAATTAATACAACACTTGCCTTGCCAGTAGATCCTTAAATTCTGATTGCTTGATTTTTATCCTTCCAAAGAAGGAAAACCTCTCCTACTAAAAGATCCAAAATGCAAATAGTTAGTACAAGCTTTAGAGAACAAAGTACCTGGAATATTTTCTGACTGCCTCCTGGGCTTTACAAGGAGCTTCACTCCTCCCCCAAAGACAGCAGCCCACATCCTGCTGTTCAGAGGATGGGCTGCCAGTCGGAACAACTCGTTGCAGGAGTTGGTTGCAAGGGCATGGATAAGGAGGCTCAGGTAGACAGCAATCACAGCTTCACAGAGGAGGATGTTTAACTTGGGCTGATCTTCATCCTGAGCTGAACTTAAGAGATTTATAAGAGAACTCACACCTGCAAAGAGAAAAGAGGAAAAGCTCTATATGAAATGAGTACAAATGGAAAAAAGGAAATGTTTCACCTCTGCATTTTATGTTGGACATAAATAACAGCTGTGTGACACTTCTGTGCAGATGAAAAATACTTCTAATGTTTTTCTTTACATCATAAAAGATGACATTTCTAAAAAGTAGTCTTGTGTCTGGGCTATCTGCTCTGTGCAGGTCAGCTTGCCTGTGGAATTCCTGCACTGTTTCCACATGCTCTTGCATTGGAAGTTTTGAAAGCTACACCAAGTAAAGCACAGATGTAAGACAGCTAACACAAATACTTTCCTAAAACTGGAGGAAAACATTTTAGGATAACAAATGATCAGCTTATTAAGTTTATCCTAAAGATTCTGGTCTCTTATCAAGCCAGCTATTTACCATATAGCAAATTTTTGTTTTTGTACGTGAAAAAGTGAAAAGCTGTTTGAGAATGAAAATCAGCAGCACTTATCCCTTATTGATCATCATTTCCTCCATCACATCACAGGAGAGTGAATTTGGAATGCAGAGGGGATCCAGGGGTGCCTCACCAGGCCACTGAGCAGGAGAGGAGTTGGGGGTTGCATGCTCTTCAATGCTCTCTGTCCTCAGCCGACGGCGGTCGCTCAGCAGCAGCCCCTGATAGACCATCCCTGTGAACTGGTTTGCTTCTGCCTGACTGCTGAACACAAGGTTTTATTTTTATGAGAAAGCATTTTAGAATATTTTTGTGATACAGTGTATGGTTCTCATATTAATCAGAAAATAGAGCATTAAAAAATCTGTAAGACTAAGTAAGGAATTTTATCATGTCATGGTATATATCTTTTGTTAAAACTTAAAATGTTTCCTTGTGGTATATTACTAATTTTAGTACATTATATTAGGCTTAAATGCTCCCCTCTACCCTTATTCAGCAATGAACATGCTGTGGAAAACATTCTATTATTTTTCAGAAGCATTCCAAATGAGAGTGACACCTGCTTTTCCTATTTCTTTGAAAAAAAATCAGAATAATTGGTATTACTTTATCCATGTAATACTGATCTGGCACATCAAGGCTACTAGTGTGTAAACTGTGTAAGTATCTATACCCATACAAAGATATTTTATCTCCTTTTTAGACACATGCCTGAAGAATTTCCATGTTTGGATACACACAAAGTATACTCCAAATGTAGGACTGTAAGAAGACTTCTGTTTTTACCTGTAGCTGTGGCTGTCACATAGTGCTTGGTAAATAGATGCAGAAAGTGAAGCTGCTAAAGAATGAAGTGTGTACACCTGAAATAAAAGGAGCCAATAAGCTAGATGTAAGTTATATTTAAGGTGATTAATTTAAACTTTTTAAAACCCACTCTATATTAATTTCTATTATTTCCTACCAGCTTTCCATTTAATTAAATACCAGACATTAGAATAAAGCTGCAAATAATCTAAATAGTTGTTTTGCAGTTAGGAGACATCAGCTCTTCTGACTTTTCTTTTTAAAGAAAAATTGTGTGAAGTATGAGTTTTTAGAGCAAGAAAGGTGCTTGCTGTAGCATAATGCAGGATGGGAAAAGAGTAAACTGATACAGGAAGGAAAATGAGATGTTAATGAGCTTGGATTACAGGTCTAGAAATTTAACTGCCTTGCAGTGGGACAACCCACTTAGTTTCCTAGTTTTTCCCTATTTTCTTTTAGTCAATAAAATTAATGAGTATGGTGACCTAAAAGTACAGAAAAATGATTTATCTTTTTATTAGTTAACTAATAGTCTTAGGCTCTTTGGCTTTTTCTCCCTTCTATTTACTGAAACTGAGCAGAATTTATTCCCTCATAAGTCAGGAGTCAGATAAAGTTATTCACCACAATTCCTTAAAATCCAGTAAACCTGAGGAAATTCACACTAGAGGGAGGTTTCTAGTATTTATTAATAGAAGGTTATAACATAACTTACAGCCTCCCATACCTAATGTTGTTCATCTCCCTACAGGATTTGACCAGAATGATAATCATCAGTTTCCTGACATGATCACTCTGCTGTAAGAGCCAAGTGGACTGGGGTTGAACCATCAGTGAGTGGTGAATTAGTATTTCCAGCTCACCCAGTGAAGGGAGGTCAGTACTTTAAAGGGTAACTGCTGAAAACTTCATTTTATTTTGTGCATGCTCACTCCCCATTTTATAAAAACCAACTCATTTGGCATCCCCTGAAAGGTTTTCATTACCTTGACATCTTCAACGTTAGGATGTGGTGGTGACTTCATCTGCACAATAGTGTAAAGAATGTCATGGATGTGGTTGTTTAAATACAGCACAGGATTGGCTATCACAGTTTTTGTGGATGCTATGCTTGCAGAAAGCAAGGGTAGTGTTGTAGGTAATGGAAGTGGAGACTGAAGTTGCTTTACAGTAGTTTCCTGTTTAAAAAGAAAAGATTATATTGAAAATTATTATTTTGTTTAAAAAAAACCCCTGACATTTACACCATAAATGTATTTTCCTGGGTTCTTTATCCCCTTCCACTGCTGTCTACCTAGTACAGGACAAGATGTGACTGTGAATGATGTCAAAAGTCTGTTCTTATTTACTCTGATAATGTGCAGCAGAGCTGATAGCTGACTCTGCTACAACACATTGAGTGCAGGAAGAGTGTTTTTCTGTTGTTCATTAGGAAGTGTTGTGGTTGTCTGTTAAGCACTAAAAATGTACTTGCAGTAGCATAATGTGACAAGATACTGGTGTGAATTTAATAACAAAAGTAAAATTTGAGTAAAAAAAGTTTTTTAAAAAAAGTAAAAGCTGAGTTTTTCAAGTAGAAAAGGACTGTTTGGGGTTTTTTTTAATTATTCTTAAATGTGCTGAGCTTAGTACCACTAAAACAGTTGTCTACTGCTCCTATTTGAAATGGGAGAAAACTACAACTAGAGTAAGTGAAATGATTTCCCAGTATCAGCTTATCCACTGTAGCTCAGGTTAGTCATTAACTTTTAACTGGAAAATATATCTTTTTGTATTAAATAATAGTAGAAAATGCCATACAATAGAAGGAGGGAGTACTACCCTCTCTGACTTGGGTAGCACTTGTTGAGCCTTGAAGCTAAGATCCCATTACTTGTAGCTCCCTTTCTTAATTTGCAGAGGTGTAGGGAATGGCATTTTGTCATATATTGGCAGCTTTGAATTTAATTTATCATACAGGTACCCAGAATACAGTGCTCAAAATGAGAATTTCATTGGAATGCACATAGAGTGCTCCAGCTACAATCTAAACAGCAACATTTATATTCTATAATCAGATGTAGCTTCATCTTCAATGTCATAGAACAGATTCTTGAGAATCAAATAATCAGGATGTGGCCAATTAAATACCAAGAATATTAGAATGACTGTGACCATTAGGCCTGCAGAACATAAGCAGCAGCAATCCAGACACAAGCTGAAGCATCTGACAAAACCAACAGTCCAGAGCGGCTCACGCTTGGGGCCGAAACGACCGGAATTTGTTTTACCTGCTGTGACTCCTGCAGCAAAAACTTCAGCTCCATCCTTACAGATGCTAACCCACCACCTTGTGCCCCGTGCAGACTGCAGTAGCTGAGGAACACTCTCAGCAGGGCTTGGTTCTTCTGCAGCCACCACTTCCTTCTCTCGGCATGTTCTCGCTTCGCCTGCAGCCTGCGCCGCTCCATCTGGTGCCGCTCGTAGGACCCGATGTCAGCTTTCTCCATCGCCTCGTCGGGCTCAAGCAGGTCCCCGTTCACCTTGCTGTCTGCTTTGCAGTAGTCTTTGCCCTCTGGGTCGTGGTTGCATATTTCATGCATAGCAGCAATCTCTTTTTCCAGCCAGTTGTACAGCTGAAATCGGAGTTTTCCTCCATCTACTTCATAACCCGTAGCCAAAGTCCTCAGCTCGGTCATCAGGATCTTCAAGCAGGCTCTGAACTTGAGCTGTTCAGCAATAACATCAACCTCAGTGTCTCCTGCCTCAGAGCTCTCCTCGTGTGGTGTTTGTGAGTTGATGTCTGAGATTCTCTCATCATCTTCACTCTTTGAACCAGGCTTTGAGGTTTTCATCATGATACCAACATCCTTGTCCTCTTCCTCTGACCCGTTTTGATCTTCACCCCAGTCAAGAGTGAGGGGCTCATCAGCAAATGTCACTGCTGGCTGACTCCAGTCAAACTGTGCTGCAGACTCAACAGCATTCTCCAAAGCAAAAGCAGTTGAAATGGGCTTTGACCAGTCTATGTCACCACTTCCAGCACCATCCCTTAGGGTTTTGGAATCTGAAGCTCCAGCCTGTGTTGCAGAACTAGGTGAATCCTTCTCTTCAGCTACTGCAGACTTTTTTCTTACTTTTGGGATTTTTGAAAGGACTTCAAGAGCTAGTACAGGGCAGCCAACTTTGAAATGAGCATTGGCAGTAGTGAAGAATAATTTTCTTTCTATAAGATTAATTTTATCCACAAAACTTTTCTCAGTTTTTAGCCCTAAGGTGGCCAGAGTGCCTTCTGGTGAGCTGAAGTACCTCCGGATGAGCAAAGGGTGGGTCCGAAGGTAATTGTAGAAACTGAAGACCACAGGATTGCACGACTTGACAATAACTAAGGGGTTAAACAGATATGACATTCATTGAAAATGGGTTTTAAATGGTATTATTCTATTTTGCAGTAGTAACTGGGTTACAGACTTGTCAAAACATAGAAACAAAGGCAGTTTTTGGTCTAGTTACCAAAAGCAAATGAAAGGAATACTTCTTCCTCACAAAAAGATTGAAGGTGTAAGTTAGATCAGTAGAAAGATACTGAATTCTCTCATTTGCTTCACTGCTGTATTCCACTCAGCTAAGCCTAAAGGAAGTTGAGGTGACCAGCCAGGTAGAGCTTTCCCCAAGGGAGAAACCACAGAAACCTATGGTAGCCACCTGACACTTAACAATAACCTGAGACAGGATACGAAATCCTGATGGATCACTGCTCATTCCTAGAAACTGAAGTCCATTGGAATAGAGAATTGCTGGCACTCAGGAGGAGTATTGTGGGGAAGTACCAAACAAGTCCCTCCTGACAGCAGAACTAAGTTTGGTATTGGGGGTGGAAACAAGTCCTTGGGGAAAAAAAAAAAGGGAAATTGATTGATTGATTGATTGATTGATTTCAGGAAGAACTAGAACTGGAGTGGGCCAGACCCTAAGGCAGTTAATGATTTCAGCACAATGGCACTGCAGAAGGAGTCCCCATAACTACTCAAAGTATTTATTCTTCTCTGCTTTAGTCCCTCAGACTAATGTTTTCTCCTTACCTGGGTTTTCATCATCATCTTTAGGTGTTTGTTCCAATAAAGTGTCCAGTGCTCTAGTGTAATCTTTCATGATCCAGTAGGCAATGCTTCTCAGAAATGGATCAGAGTGCAGTTTAGTGCAGCTGAACCCAGCACCATCCTTATGGCAGCCCAGGATCTTTTCATAGAGGATGGAGGTGTAGGTGGCAGAGCTCTCAAACTCTGATTCGTACAGCCGGGCAATGACCATGGCCAGCTGGATGTCTTCCATCTTCTCAAGGCACACCTATGGTAGGAAGTAGGGAAAAGGTTGCTTTATGAAAGCAGTTCTTTATGAAAGGTAGTTCTTTAAAATAGCAGTGAAGCAAATAGCAATCTGTCTTTACAGGATAGATAATTTTTTTCCCCATCATGTCTATTCTTTAAAGTATACACTCATCTCTGGGACAAAGTGATGTATAACTTCCAATGTTTCCATTTTCTTTCTCCCAGGACAGGCTGAGGGACCTGGGGTTGTTCAGCCTGAGAAGGCTCCAGGGAGACCTTAAAGCACCTTCCAGTGCCTGAAGTGCCTGATCCAAAGCCTGGAGAGGGGCTGTTTCCAAAGGCCTGCAGTGAAAGGCCAAGGGGCAATGGTTTAAATGAGAAAGAAATGAATTGAGATGAGAACTAAGGCAGAAGTTGTTTCCCAGCAGAGGGGTGGGCACTGGCACAGGGTGCCCAGGGAGGTGGTGGAGGCCCCATCCCTGCAGACATTCCAGGTGGGGTTGAGGAGGCTCTGAGCACCCTGCTCTAGGTGCAAATGTCCCTGCTCTCAGCAGGGGGTTGGACTGGCTGAGCTCTGGAAGTGCCTTTGAACCCAGACATTGCTATGAGTCTATGATTATAGTAAAATAATCATAACTTCCAACTTTAATACTAACAGATAATCTTCACACTGTCTTACCTGCAGAACTACATCTCTGAGGAAGATTCTGTTCTCTCTCATACACTGCATTTAAACAGCCAGGGTAACTAAATTCCCTTTGTCTCCTGAGAGGTACTGCTTAGGTTATGATCCTTCTTGCATCTCACCTCCGTTGTGGCAGGCAACATCACAGCTCCACTAAAAAGGGATTCTAGGGCTGCTTTCAAAGAGAACTCTGACTTCTTTTTTTACTTTATGTTGTAATGCTAGGTCATGCAGAATAGCTGGAGGCTGAACAGAGTGCTACAACTTCACTATGCTGATCAAACAGTTTTGCCAGAAGGGTCATGACTTGTATTCCCAAGACTGCTTCCAGTGAGGACTGATGTATCTGCAAAATTATTCTGGCCTTCAGATCAGCTTCCAAGCTGCTTTTTACAAGAGTGTGGAGGCAAATGACATATCTGCAGAGCACAGGTGTCACATGTGGCTATACCATGCTATTTGTGCAGCCACAGTTTGTAAAAACACAGCAAACAGCTTCTAAGGATGAGGTTGCACAGAACATAGGTCACAGAATAGTAGAGGTTGGAAGGGATCATCAACTTCACTCCCCTGACACAGCAGGATTACCCAGGACAGGCTACACAGGAACACATCCAGGTGGGTGTTTAAAGTCTCTAGAGGAGACTCCACAGCCTCTCTGGGCAGCCTGTGCCAGGCTCTGGCACTCTCACTGGGAATAAGTTTTTCCTCATGTTGAGGTGGAACTCCCTGTGTTCCAGTTCATGACCATCACCTCCCATCCTATCACAGTGCACCACTGAAAGGAGACTGGCCCTTTCTGCTGGACACCCTCCCTTCAGGTATCTGTAAATATTAGTTAGATCCCCTCTCAGTCTTCTCCAGGCTAAACAGCCCCAGGTCTCTCAGCCTTTCCTTGTAAGAAAGATGATCCAGTCCCTTCAATCATCTTAGCAGCTCTCCATTGGATTCTTTCTGGTATTTCCCTGTCCTTCTTGAACTGGGGAAACCAGAACTGGACACAATACTCCAGATGTGGCCTCACTAGGGCAGAGCTCAAATTGGAAATGTCAACTTTAGAGAAGTGGATACCTCTATAGCATCCTTCAGTGAACCTGCCAGTAGGAAAAATGCAGCTGATTGTTCAAAGCGTTGTTTGCCCAGCAGAGCAAAGGCATTTTTTAAAGCAGCTTTTCTCCATCTATCTTCACTGAAGTTGTGGCTGAAAAAGGCAGTCATCTTTTCATCATGCTGGGACCTGCATAAAGAAATGCAATGTATACAGCTAGTTAGTATAGAACCTTAGCCTACAACCACCTGAACATCACTTGAAATTCAACTCTAATCTTGAACGAGTTCTGCTTTGCATTCCTGGGTCAATTAGGATTTAACCAAACTCACAGTTAGCAGAACTCACCTAAACAGACCCCACACCACTGCCTTTTTCTTCATAGCAAGGTAAAAAAGTGCAGCATCTAAAGCATCATTGTTCCTCTGGAATGAAGCTTTTGCAACCTGTATAAACAAAACCTGCAATTATTACTGAAAATCCAAAGGTTGCCTTTATCTAGATAACACCTGGCTTTGGACAGGGAGAATGGTCCAGGTGACTGTTATTTCTACAAAGCAATGGTAATGTCTGTCAGAATTCAGATGTGAACAGCTCTCATTACACTCTAAATATTCTCAAGAGCCAGAAAAATGGCAGTACTGCAGATAATAACCCCTCTCCACCACAGTGAGACATTACAAATGTGCAAATAAAAATATTTTCTTTCAGAGTGCTACAGTAAGTCATATTATTAGTTGAAGATGCTCTTTCAATTTATTATTTACATATATTTAAGAGAATACTATTTCTTTAATGAACACCACTTGTTTTTTTCTATAGGAAGCAGAGATGTAATTGCTTTTAATTTGGAGTGTTAGGATAATTAAGTCCTGTGCTATTTGAGTATCTTGGAACTTTTAAAAATGTATTTTTAGAAGAGGTGACTTGGAAATGTAGTAAACTAGCAAGTACTTCTGTTCCACAGGCATCTCAGAGACTTCATCTGTTGCAGTACAAAGCAAAAGCTAGTGATTATTCAAACCCACCAAACTTCAAGTTACAAGCGAGCTGAAACTTATTAGGGTAAGGAGCTAAATCTCACTGGTAGCTCTGGGAAACAGTTCTAGATATTCTCTCAGAAATATAATGTGTTTAACCCATTATTAGATTTCCATATGAAAACTGCATGCAGATAAGATTTGCTAATCTTTTGGTTTTATTTAATATAGGTGTAATTTCTAGAAAACAGTAATTTGGTGACTCTTCTGAAGAGTAAAACCTGCATTTATTTGCAGTTCAGATCTTTTACATTCTAGAGTGCTGCTACAAAATCTGCAAGAAGACCCTATATATATTTTTTTACTAATATTTTTAGATATATTTATTACCTAAATAAAACTCACTACTGAACTCAAAGCATAATTCCCTGTTTAATCTACTGATCAATCCTGTCTCATGTCTCTGAAAACAAGAGACTTCTTAGAGAATGTGACAGTATTAATATGAAGTACTTACCTTCTTTAACATGTAAAATACTTGGGGGTAGAAATTAGGTGATTCAGAAATGTTTTTCCCCTAGATCAGTTGTATTACATCCTACTGTTGAATAGCAAAATTTGCAAGCCAGGACTGCCAACATCAGTTAGCACAGAAAATCTAGTTAGTCTGGGCTGGAGTAGAATGGAATATGCTATATTCAAATGTCTGTGCCTATCTTTTCAGGGCACACCTACCAGCATGGAAGTGGAATTTTTCAGCAATAACAAGTTACCTTCTCAATGCACCTCCGGAGTGTGTTAATGTTCCTGACCCACCAACCAATACCCATAGCTCTTAATTCAGACCACTGTGGGTCTCCCTTCTGGATAGCAGGAATCATATTTATCAACTCCTCCTCAGCCTCAGAATGAAAGGCCCATGCAAAATGGCAAGTAGAGAGACCTAAAGAGTAACAGAAGATAATAAAATTCTGAGATTCAGACTCGTTAACAGCAAATGGAATATGTCAGAGATGCAAAGTGGGGTCTCTGACTGGAGACTTAGGTAGATGTCACAGAGACTGTTTCCCTCAACTGGAAGTACAGCTGCTAAAGGAACAGCTGACACCTCCTTTTGCTACTCGGGATGTCCTCTCCTCAGTGTTTCCTCCATCATTTTCTAGTACCCCACTCATATATGTACTAGAGTTATCTGGTGAAGGACTGAAGGAAAATATTCTGTTACTGCAAAGGCAGACCCATTCTGCATTTAGGTGGTGCCTGCTTTTCATTCTTGCATTTCACAATTGAATTTACTCAGACTGAGCAAGGAAAAAACATGCTGTGATGAAAATAATAAAAGAATGTTTAAGGTAAGATAAAGTCATGCTCACATAAAGCAGTATCTTCAATCTTCCAGCAGAAACAATGAAAAGGATATACAATCTGTATGTTACCTGGCTGGGGAACTTAAGCCTCAAACTGAGTGGGGCAGATTTTTTCTTTTCTTCTAGAGCTGTACATTTTTTGCTACCCACAGTGCCTATAGGGAAGCCTATAATGAGCCTGTACAAGAGGAGAGCCTTAATCAGATAGATCTAATAAAAAATGAACACACAGCTAATGGAAATACTGCAAGATTAGAAGTCAAACATAACCAGATCCTGCCAGCTCCAGTGGATGACAGCAGAGCAATAGCTGTGTAGGAATTACCTTGGTGCAGCAGCTGAACTCGATACAGAGGTGGCAGTGATGTCAGAAGGCAGGTGTGCAAACGCATGGCCAGCAGATACCTCAAGCCACATTCATCCAGGGTGTCTCTTCCTAGAGAACAGAAAATACTGACTTGACTGCTGAACAGGAGAGTGACTGCAAGAGGCAGATATCCAACATATGCAATGTGATGTATGTTTCTAAACTTGAGAACTTGAACTACAAGTTATTATGTATGAAATATAGGTAGATATTTATAATTAAATGTTTTTCTTACTGTATCTAATCTGAATAACTGCTGCTAGCCTTCAGACAAATTTTACCTTTGCTGAGAAGGGCAAGAATATGAATTCAATAGATCAGTTACTAACCTGAGTAGTTCTTATCTCTGTTCTCATCTAGTTCAGTGCTTGTCGTGGCCACAGTGTCTGCCAAAGCTACAAGGAACATCTGCTCCAGTCGAGTGAGGCCTGGTAGGCTTGAGTGCATCAGGTGGCTTGAAAGGACACTAGCATGTTCTCGACCAAAGTAAGTTGGGCCATACTGTGAAAGGTTAATAACTTTGGATTTACTCTCCCTCTTTTCAGGCTCGAAATCGATAAAGTCCTCAGTTGTAATAGGCTGGATCTGGAATAGGTCTGAGTACTGATCTTCTGTTTTTCTCTTAGCATGATCTTCAGAGCCCTGAGGTATTTTAGAAGTTTCTTCAGCGACGTAAGTGGCGTCTTGATCTGCAGCAAGCAGAGCATAGAGTGGCAGTGGGGGAATGGAATCTATCTCTGTGTAGTCTCGAGTGCCATCTTTTCCAGCTGTGATGGTGTCCTTTGCAGTGCTGCCACTCACACTAATGGTGCGAGACAGATGGCGTTTAGGACCAGTTCCTTCTCCAGCCTCTGTGTCTTTCACTATGGCAACTTCTCCTGCAATGCATTTAACTAAGTGGGAGAGAATGGCTTTGGCTCGGCGAACTTTGCCCAGATCCATCAGTTCCAGTAACTGGGTTGGATGGTACTGGGGTAGAGTAGGTGACAGAACGTGAGCAGCTTCAAAAAGGCCCCCGTCCTGAATGACAGTTGGAGTGCCAAAAACATCATCCACAATACCTGCCCCATCAATGACACTGGTCTTCTTTGCTATCATGCTTGTTTTGAGTGGATCTTGTGTGGTTGAGTCTTCAGTAGTAAACACATCACTTTCTCCATCACCAAACTTGACGGCGTGTTTCCACTGGGCATAAACGTGCATTTCACAGTCCATCCCCACCACCAGAATGCCATCTCTCACCCACGACAGAGACACAGGCAGTGAAGGAGTGCCATCTACCGACGACACCAGGTCAATGGATCTAAGCAACACCCACTTGGACTTTATCCCTTGCTTGATGCTACCACCTAGTGGTAAAGTAATGACAGCTACTCCCTCTTTGCTGCTACTCTGATCTGTGACAATACCCGAAAGCCTTCCGTACATGAAGATGTTGGCACCAACTCCAACCGTCAATATATGTGAACCATCTTCTTTTGATACCCAGTCCAAATGCACCAAATGCTTGATACTGGGCACCAGGTATTTGTCTTTATTCAAACAAGCATCCGATTTACTGTAAACAAATAAATTACTATCTACACTGACCCTTGAATCAAGTACACTTCCAACCTTAACTAAATCTTCCAGATGAATTGTCTGTTCCAAAACCCATTCTGATCCTCCTGTAGACTCACATTCAAGTATACAAACATGCATGGAGAATTCTTTGGAAACAAACCCATTATGCTGTATGGGCTGTTTGTAGGCTACTGCCAGACGTCCCGTGTAAGAACAGCTAACTGCAACTGGCCTTCCTACTATGCTCACTGTGCTACTGTTGTCTTCTCCTTCATCATTCATCAAAGGCCATTTTCTCCAGTGATAGGTTTCCCTCTCTTCACTCCTGCTGCTGGGGTCTGTCTCTACAGCACACCTCCAGAACCGCACTCTGTTGTCTGAACACGACGTTACTATCAAGTAGGGTGCAAGGCACACTGGGTAGATGGAGGAAGAACTCAGGTGACCTGGAGTTAGAGCAAACATGTTTGATTTAGTAACATAAAGTAGAATTCCTTTAGGAATAAGGCAGCCATAACACTATCTAACTGCTGATAGGGAACTTGACAACCTGAGTTGGGTAAGGACCAATTTAAGACTCTTAACAGTCTTGCAGCTTGAACATTGTTCATCATCTGCCTTCCTGGGCACTGCTCAAAGCAGGTAAGAACTGAACTAATTCAGAGAAGGGTTGTTACAGTAATGGGAAGAATACAAAGCCTTAATCAGATGAGCTTGAGGAAGTTAAGATAGTTCATGCAGCCTACTATGTAACAGAGGAGGAAAAGGAAAAAAACACGAAATCTCAGAAGACAGGAGACAGACAAACAGAAGATGGTGTATGGGGTTAAAAGAAAACTGTATACAAAGAACATTAATACTGACAGATGAGCAAGCAGGTATACATTTTACATTAATAAATT
This sequence comes from Ceyx cyanopectus, assembly GCA_013401355.1. NCBI lineage: Eukaryota > Metazoa > Chordata > Aves > Coraciiformes > Alcedinidae > Ceyx > Ceyx cyanopectus. Next base: position 52,488 of record VYZU01023156.1, on the reverse strand, counting down.
AAGGTATTAAGTGAAGTTTCCAACTGTTAGAGAAGTAAGTTTCATGAACATCTTTCTGTTCTTCTTTCCTTTCTTGATACATTTATGAAAGGCTCACAGAACATGGACACAATGGTTTGAAAGAGCCTTTTCAGCCCCATGTCCCCTGTGATAAGCTCAGGAGACAGAATCCCATGAACACAAGGTAATTTAGTGGGCCAACTGGATATAAGTGTTAAACTGACCTGCTGAAGGAGTTGCTCTTATTACTTCCACACCAACAGGAAGATCCAGAGGTTTGCTATACACGAGTCTGGAGCTCAGAATGAGTTTGCTAGCAGTCTGAAGATTAGCAATTGATGAAGATCGTGGAATGGAACTCATGCCAGGTGATATATCTGGAGAAGATTCCATAGTCTTTTGCTCAGGTACACTCAGCTTCTTATCTGATGTAATTGTTTCAGTTGGTTTTGCTATGTTAAAAAAAAAATTACCAGTGTTTAAAAAGTTGTCTATAGGTAAAGGGAAGGCAAGAATCTCCTATCATCAGATTATTTTTTTTAATGGTGTTAAGTTACAGAGAAAATAATTACATGAATTGTGCTGGCTGTGTTAGTTTTATTGCAGGCTGTGACTATTAGCTGTAAGATACCTGTAACATTATAAAATACTGACAGCTTAAAATGAAGAGTTGAGGGTGTTCAATCTGGAGAATACTCTGGGGGGACCTTATTTTAACTTCCCAATACCTGAAGGGGCTACAGGAAGGCAGGGAAAGGTCTTTTCAAAAGGGTTTGTAATGACAGGACAAGGAGTAAGGGGTTTAGGCTGGGAAAGGATTGATTTAGGTTGGATATTAGAAAAAAATTCTTAAATGTGAGGGTGATGGATCTTGGAATGGGCTGCCCAGGGAGGTGGTTGAGGCCTCATCCCTGGAGATATTCAAGGACAGGCTTGAGGAGACTCTCAGCAACCTGCTCTGGGAGGAGATGTCCCTACATGTGTAGGGAAGTTGGACTAGATACCACTGGAGGTCCCTTCCAGCCTAAAGCACCCTATGATTAAGTACATTACCCTATCAAGAGCATTTTCTATCACTATCTGCACAGAATGCAACCAATGCTCAGAAGGATCTTACTGCTCCTATTGTATTGATATATCACTCTGAAGATTCCTGACTTTGAGGCTTCTGCTTGACAAAGGTACCACAATTTGTTTTAAAATAGATAACTGAGCTTTATGTTTTAAATAATATAAAAAAAGATGTCTATCTGTAGGAAAACAACAGTCAGTCACTCACCTAAACAGGCCTGCACAGATTTGAGATGCAGGTGCCACATCTGAAGAACAGAGCAGCCAGTAGGGTCTTTTTCAATGACTACTAAGTAGAACTTCTCTGAGAAGGGTGGTGGACGATACCCTGTCAAGGAAACAGTGTCACTGCCACAAGGGTTATGTGCAACAGAAGAATTTTTCATACCAGAAGACTCTCAGACCATTGATACTTAAAGTTTAACCCACTTTGAAATTGCTTGATTATAAAAAATTTTCAAGCAGTACCATTAATAACATTTTAAACTGACAAGTTGTTTGCCCAGAATTACAGAAGAATTATGAAAACAGCCTTACAGACAATGTGAGTATGAGAGGCAAATCCATCTTATTAGATTTATTTGCCTTCTCAGTCAGTGAACTATTTTGCTCAACTGTAAAGACTCTTTTCCACCTGCCTGCTTTCTTCCCTTTTCTTTTAAAGGTATAAGTCTGTATCAAATTCCCTGGTTACTTTCTACCAAGGTGGAAATCAGTTAGTGATAACTACAATCAGTGATCTCTTTATCACCTGGACCTATGTATTGATGCAGAAAATAAACTTCTGTTCTCTTTATTTGTGTAGAAAAGATTTTGAAAACTGGACTTTGTCATATAAGCTAAAATGTTTAACTCTAAGCACATTATAATGGCTTTGCTCAATACCCTTACCATGTAAAACTACAATTCACCTGAGCAGCCTGAAACCCATTTTTACTGAATTCTCCTTAAAAAGGAAACTGGAACATGCTGCCTACATTTCAATATTAAGAACATTTTTGGTACCTACTTCATTCATTTTCATCCCTTTTATGCTATACCTTGTGATGGCTGGAAAAATATCTCTGTTTCCTTGCCTTCTACATCCTCATTATGTGGCTTGTATCCCAAAATGAAGTCTTCTTGAAAGACATGAAGCAATTGTGTGTTTGAGCCACACTGAAACATGAAGCAATAGTTACCCTTCCAGAACAGAACAGCAACATTTTGTACTAATTAATTATTCTTCTGTGCAATCTAGCTACCCATGAGGATCACTTCTTTTGTGATTTATTGTAAATTATTTTAATGCATCAAAAAATCTAAATGTTTTCCTCTCCTATTAAAAACAGAATATTCCAGAACCTATTGCTTGTATATTCAAATAATTTAATTAACATCTACCATGACAGGCAAATTCTGTAATAACATTTTTGCTGCAGTTATTGGCAGATGAATTAGTATCTGATTGTCTTTTATTTCTTTAGATTTTAATTAAATAAGGGTGGCAAGGACTCTAAAACTTTTCTCCCTCTTCAATGGGAAGACATTTCTGCAGCAATTGCTTGAGAAATCCAAAACCCAGAATGAATTACAGATGTTTTTCTTCTCTTGGATATCTCAAGATCTATCCTTCCTGACAGCAACATATTTATTTGCAATACCTCTACTTCTCTACAAAGGAAGCTGCTGGGAGTGAAACTTTTTTCTGAAGGCAAGGGAAAATATGTCCCCCAAAGACAATGATGAGAAACTGTTCATGTTGCAAAACACCCTCTTTTTCCAGAGAAAAATGTGTTCCCTCTATTGATCTATAAAAATTACAGAAAAATGTTTTGTAAATCTGAACTTTAAAAAAATCAAAGATTCTATGTGATTAATAATTAAAAGATATGGAAACTTAGTGTCAAGTAAAGAAGTACTTCTTTATACAATGTCAAAAATATCCAGATATGTGTTTTATGATTTCTTGTTTTTATTGCTTGTTTTCCACAGGCTGGTTCCTAACAGAAAACAGCACTGGAACATGTCTGTGAGTAAGAACAAGGTGTAATAGCACCAGCTCCTCATTGAAATATAGAGCTGTATTAGTTAACAGCTGAAAAATTGACTAAAATGCTCAAGGTATCTTAGTCTCAAAGTCAAGGCAGTCATCACTAGAGAGGAATGGCATCTCTTTTTCCACAATTATGTTAATGAACAGACAAAGCTGTTTAACACCTTTATGTGATATCCTTAAAAAGTTAACCATTTATTTACTTTGTTAGTTATTGCATCAAGTTCAATAATGCATCCAGGTCGAGCAGTAGATTGTTGGCTCACAATGTTAAACACCTCCCCAATAAGTTTCTGAAACAGAGCAAAGTGAGAAGAGTTTTAGTACATTTTTGATGCTTCAGTTTTCCTTTTTTGGCATAAACTGTAACAGACGTCTTCATGTTGTTGCTTTGGCACTCAGGAATAATTCATTTATTAAGATATCTGCACTGTTGGGATTCTGCAGCTATTCAAGGGGTTTTATGGAAGCCAAATGTTGTTTATTTAAAGATTTATCCCTTCATAACATAACCTAGTATCTGTGCCATGAGAAACTTAAATATGCTGCTCCACTTTTGTTTAAAGCTTCAAGATTTGTCACAAGGCATAAAAAAAATGAATCAGTCCATCTGAAGCTCTTCTGACTATTGGTGGAATGTTCACAGTCATGCTCCTAGAACAGAGTCCTCAGACTGATCAGCAGAGTGAGAGGCTCTGTCTTGCAGGACTCCAATAAAATAACACAATAATGGGGAAAAAAAAAAAAAAAGATGCACTGGCTTTATACTATAACACTGCAAGGTCAATCTTTGCTTAAAGTCACAGAAATGGAAGATTAAAAAGCATGAATAGCTTAGTACAGCAAAAAAAAATTACCCTTGGCAATAACTTGCCAATTCCCTTCTCTCCCCCCATCTCTGCCCTTCCTCATATCTAGTTGTAACTTATGTTGATAGACCCAACTCCTCTGTCTTCACTTTCTCACTTACTCATGATTCTCCTTTTCAGGAGACAAAAAGAAATCCTACTTTTTTATTTCCCCTCCTGCTACATGTTGGGGAAGCCTGTCAGGGAAATTTTATTTCAGTCCAGCCACTCTTGGCAGTAATGGCTGCATTTCTGTCTGATCTNCTCCTGCTCCAAAAAGTCTAATCAAATGCATGCATTAAAACAGTTATTTGAACTTTGAAATAATTCCCTTTCTCATTTAAATAACTGAAAATCTTCATAAAAGTTGAATAATCTAAGCAGAATTCACATGTATTTACAAACAGGGTTTACAGAGGCAAAAGCCAGTATGTAGCACACTGAAGGGAATACTTATGTGCTCCTCACTAGGGAGCTGCTTGGAAGGACTAACTCTATTTACACTAGATTGTGAGACAGTTTAGAGCAGGAGCCTAAGGTAAGCTGTTCAGAAAAGCTAAATTAGCTATTCCTGTTTTACTTGTTTACTGTCTCTAGGCTCCTTGGATAAAATTAAGCTCTATGAATACCCTCCATTTAAAACTGCAGGTATAAAAGTGTGGGGAGAAATAGATCTACAGTAGGGAATAATATATGAAATACTGTAACAGAGTGTCTTTGTTTTGCTTTTCTAGAGGATATACAACAGGCTTTACACAAGGTTTTCCATTCTATTTTCCTCTTAGATTACAAGAGGGAAAGCAGCTGGTTATTGTGCTTAGAAGACTCTGGGATTCAGCACAAAGTGTTACTATGGGAGCAGAGAAAATGGATTTGATTTTAAATCAAAGACATTATGCCTTTATTAAGCATATCCTGGATTTCTGAGGTTGTACATCTTTGACACCCATGTAATGATTGCAAAGCTGAAACTGGCCTCAGTGTAATAAAATAACCTGGCATCATTAATATAAAATGTAATGTTCTATCCACAGCACAAATTACATTTTCAGTACTGTACCTGAAGATGACAACTACTACAACAGCATCTTTAGGATCATTTAAAGCTAAGTATCTGAGTGGATTAAGAGAGTCACATTTGTAGAGGTAACTTTTCTAACCACAATAGAAAGCCCTAAAATTAAATACAAAACCTGAAGAATTGCCTTAGGGCATCAGCCATCAGATGTTGTACTGTCTGACCTCTGAGAAAGTAAGGTTTGCAGTTCTGTGAAGTTAATGTATTTCTTTTAAAATAACCTTTGGTAAACCACTGATGGCCAGAAGAATTTTGGTATTGTTTCAGGATCCTCTAAGCAGAGTTCTTAGCCAGCAGGTTAAAACATTTTGATACTGTACATTTTGGTTGAAAGTCTTTCCTGTTATTTCAGGTATTCAAGTGGTCCAAATAGGAGTTCTGTTCAACCCACTGCCTCCTGCACCTGTATGTGGCCAACAACCCAGATGCCCAAGTCAGTGTTAATACCACTTCACTGCAGGCACCACTCAGTGAAGCTGTCTAAAGCACTGAAGAAAGGGAGCATCTTATTCTTTCTGAGAATGATGATTGCTTACTCAAAGAGGTTACTGGATGTTAGCTGATCCACAACTGCACACAGATCAGATGATTTTGAGGTAGCTTGTGTCAAAAATAATAAATTTGACACAAATAAACAAAATTACAAAGAAAATCAATTCCCTTAATACACAGAAATGACTGAAAAGTTAATATAAATACAGCCCAAACACAACAGTAATTTAATGGATTCATTCTCCAACTCACAGTGTGTACGACCACATGCTGAGTGTACTCACCAAGGCAATAGCNAAAAAAAAAAAAAAGATGCACTGGCTTTATACTATAACACTGCAAGGTCAATCTTTGCTTAAAGTCACAGAAATGGAAGATTAAAAAGCATGAATAGCTTAGTACAGCAAAAAAAAATTACCCTTGGCAATAACTTGCCAATTCCCTTCTCTCCCCCCATCTCTGCCCTTCCTCATATCTAGTTGTAACTTATGTTGATAGACCCAACTCCTCTGTCTTCACTTTCTCACTTACTCATGATTCTCCTTTTCAGGAGACAAAAAGAAATCCTACTTTTTTATTTCCCCTCCTGCTACATGTTGGGGAAGCCTGTCAGGGAAATTTTATTTCAGTCCAGCCACTCTTGGCAGTAATGGCTGCATTTCTGTCTGATCTTCCCAGACAGATGCAAAGCATGTAATTATGCAAGGTATAATGCATCAGAGCTATACACAGAATGGCACAAAAATGACACAGAACTGAGTGAAGATAAACCACTGAAGAGGGGAAAAAATATATTACCTATATTAGTTTTATTTTAGTATTTTCAAACCATTTCTATGTAACTTACAGATGATTCAGGGTCAGATAATTCATCTAGAAGTTTTCGTGCATCTACAACAGCTTGATAGAGTCTCAGGTTTTTGCCATCAGATGCAACAAAGCAAGCACTAGCAGAGTTGCAGTATGTACCTAATAGAAAAACAGAATGATCAGTTAAATAACAGCAGCATTCAAATGGCATTGAGTAGTCTACAATCCACAGTATCTCACTCTGCTAAAGCACTGAAGCAAAAAGTCTAATCAAATGCATGCATTAAAACAGTTATTTGAACTTTGAAATAATTCCCTTTCTCATTTAAATAACTGAAAATCTTCATAAAAGTTGAATAATCTAAGCAGAATTCACATGTATTTACAAACAGGGTTTACAGAGGCAAAAGCCAGTATGTAGCACACTGAAGGGAATACTTATGTGCTCCTCACTAGGGAGCTGCTTGGAAGGACTAACTCTATTTACACTAGATTGTGAGACAGTTTAGAGCAGGAGCCTAAGGTAAGCTGTTCAGAAAAGCTAAATTAGCTATTCCTGTTTTACTTGTTTACTGTCTCTAGGCTCCTTGGATAAAATTAAGCTCTATGAATACCCTCCATTTAAAACTGCAGGTATAAAAGTGTGGGGAGAAATAGATCTACAGTAGGGAATAATATATGAAATACTGTAACAGAGTGTCTTTGTTTTGCTTTTCTAGAGGATATACAACAGGCTTTACACAAGGTTTTCCATTCTATTTTCCTCTTAGATTACAAGAGGGAAAGCAGCTGGTTATTGTGCTTAGAAGACTCTGGGATTCAGCACAAAGTGTTACTATGGGAGCAGAGAAAATGGATTTGATTTTAAATCAAAGACATTATGCCTTTATTAAGCATATCCTGGATTTCTGAGGTTGTACATCTTTGACACCCATGTAATGATTGCAAAGCTGAAACTGGCCTCAGTGTAATAAAATAACCTGGCATCATTAATATAAAATGTAATGTTCTATCCACAGCACAAATTACATTTTCAGTACTGTACCTGAAGATGACAACTACTACAACAGCATCTTTAGGATCATTTAAAGCTAAGTATCTGAGTGGATTAAGAGAGTCACATTTGTAGAGGTAACTTTTCTAACCACAATAGAAAGCCCTAAAATTAAATACAAAACCTGAAGAATTGCCTTAGGGCATCAGCCATCAGATGTTGTACTGTCTGACCTCTGAGAAAGTAAGGTTTGCAGTTCTGTGAAGTTAATGTATTTCTTTTAAAATAACCTTTGGTAAACCACTGATGGCCAGAAGAATTTTGGTATTGTTTCAGGATCCTCTAAGCAGAGTTCTTAGCCAGCAGGTTAAAACATTTTGATACTGTACATTTTGGTTGAAAGTCTTTCCTGTTATTTCAGGTATTCAAGTGGTCCAAATAGGAGTTCTGTTCAACCCACTGCCTCCTGCACCTGTATGTGGCCAACAACCCAGATGCCCAAGTCAGTGTTAATACCACTTCACTGCAGGCACCACTCAGTGAAGCTGTCTAAAGCACTGAAGAAAGGGAGCATCTTATTCTTTCTGAGAATGATGATTGCTTACTCAAAGAGGTTACTGGATGTTAGCTGATCCACAACTGCACACAGATCAGATGATTTTGAGGTAGCTTGTGTCAAAAATAATAAATTTGACACAAATAAACAAAATTACAAAGAAAATCAATTCCCTTAATACACAGAAATGACTGAAAAGTTAATATAAATACAGCCCAAACACAACAGTAATTTAATGGATTCATTCTCCAACTCACAGTGTGTACGACCACATGCTGAGTGTACTCACCAAGGCAATAGCTGGGGATAAGTGTTGGAAGCCAGGCCACGTTAGAGAAAGCTGAGGTATGGAGAGAGTTAATTCGGGCCAGTTCAGCCACTCCCCCAGTGTAAGACAAGGGCCCTATGGGGTCCACTCTCCACAGGATCAGCTCGCTGTAGATGGCGTTGGGGTCGTAGAACGTTCGTGTTGCTGCGTTTTTGAGCTGCTGCCTAGAAGAACCTTTCCCATGTTTAACAGGATCCATGATTCTGTTTATCCTCTCAGAGTCCCAGGAAGTGTCAGCCTCAGGAGTAAGGAGAGCATTGTGATGAGAAGAGGTCAGCAGCAATGGTAACACAGAATGGCAGGCTAGGTCGTTGAGGTGGAAACGGTGACCGCAGTACCTAAATTTATGGGACACAGTCAGCACAGTAGTGAAAGCTGATTTATCAGCAAAAGTGACTGCCCACTGGTTGAGAGAGCCATCTATGTGTTTGGAAATCATCATTACCACGGGAGGAATCACGTTTGCACTGTCCTGGGCAAAGCTTGGTCCTCTGTCTGCCAGAGGCTTATCTGCAAAGTCCGTTGTCCTCTGACGTACAGCATTACTGCTGTCTTTTACAAACACAGGGCAGGCATACATCATAATGTTTTTGCTAAGGGAACTAGCATCACCTGATGGAAATGCAACAGGAATCCTAGAGGAAAATGAAACCTAAAAAAAAAAATAAAAAAAATTAGAATGAAACAGCATCTAAAAAATTAGAACAAAACAGATCTAAAAATCAACGAAGATTGTTGATTAAGATGCCAGGTAATAAAGCAATTTCAAATGTACAATGTAATACCTGAACTTGTCGAAAGATGCCTGGAGTATATTCATCTAAATATTTCACATGCCACACCAAAAAGGTGCCATCAACAGGGTGGATGGTGAAGAGCATGTCTGGGTTTCTGTTCCATTCAGTGACCAGCAACTCAATCTTCCGATCCAACAGAACAGTTGGAAGAGGCATCCGTGGGCCTGCCAGCAGGGATGCTTTGGGGCTCCCCTCTCTTTCTCCATCTTCATGTTCTGAAGAGCCTGTGCCAGTTCCTGTCTCTGATTCTCTATCTATAGACAACTCTGCAACAGGAAAGAAAAAAAGTCCTGGTTTATCCATTGCAAAGATTTCCCTATCAGTTTCTATCCAAAACCCACAGTATTTTCTGAGCTGCTGCTAACATTCCTGCACACAGAGGGTAGAAACATCTTTGGGTTGTTCTGTACAAGAATATGAGGCTCTGACTTTTGACTATTACTTCTAAATATGCAATACAAGTAAGATTAAATATAACTATATAACTATGCTCTGCCTAAGCCTATTCTGATCAACTGTGTAAACTCACATATTTTATATGAATGCCAGATACAAATTAATGTTTGATTGGTTTTTATTTGTTTGGGTTTTGTTTGGGTTATTTTCTCTATTTAGAAGGAGATAATGAAATAGATGGTATATGATAATTGATAAAAGCAGCATGTAGTGTGTGTTCCTATAATGCAGGAATTATCACACACTTAACTAATGCATTGGTAATGTAGATTTTAAGACCCTAAGCCTTATAAATGACAAAATGTATAACCAGTTTACTGTCACTAGTGGGTCTTCCTGGTTTCTGTGGACAGATTTTTATCTTTACACATTCTTACTGCTGTGAGCCTCCCATGGCAATATAAAGTATTTATGGTTGGATATGTTTCCATCATAAATTTCAAAATATTCACTTCATTCCTTTGTGAACAAGTGTAAGATGTAAATCTCACCAGTACTGTAAACAGTGCAGTTGCATTAAAATGGAACTAAAGTCCAGCCCTTCTTAAAGCTTGCCATAAATTGGTGTGTCATTACTGACAAAGACAGAGAGCAGGTCTTATCTATAACTCCACAGCTCAGTGGAATATATACCAAATGGAAATGAAAGAGAAAAGCCACATTCTTTCTCACTGTGTATATCATTATTGCATTCCAACAGCATTGAATGTCATGTTTACAGTTACCACAGTAAAAAAAATTCAGCTGTAAATGTCTGCTTATTTTTAGATCAGTGCTAAAATGTTAGCACTTAAAATTCTTGTGCTAAATATTAGCATCCATTATTGCATTAATGTGCTTCAAAATAATTATTGTGCTACCTATATCAATATTACTAACCATGATCTAACTTCATGTGTAGACCTCTCTCTTTTTCTTCCATTTCTTCTTCCTCTTCAACCTCAACATCAAAATCTTGTTCTAGTTGTTGTTCAGAAATTTTTCTTAGATGCTGCATAAATACTTCAATAGAGGATGTGAAATGAAATTCTTTATTATTCAGCCAGTGGACAACGAAGCCTCCATTTCCTTCATCTGTATTAAAAGCTGTTCCAGCCAAGACTGATGGAATATCTGTGGAAATATTTAAACAAATATAAAAGCTATATATTAAACTGTTCAGCTTGATATATGTATATGCACACAAGTACAAACGCATATATACACAGATTTCTTAATTAGGACATTTAACTTATTTTACTTAGAAAAGAATTTGCACCTGTAAAATGCAGATCAAGTTTCTACATGTAATTGTAATAATAAAAAAAATAATTCTCAACAGTTCTAATTGCTTAGTTCAATATGTTGCAGTGTTGTCATTTATACAGATCTTAGGTAAGACACATGACTGCTCTTTAATCTCTTCCTTGTTTAAAATATTCTGCATTATTCTATAAAAAGCAGCTGGTTCCCTAGTACAGTATTTTTTTATTCAGTATGTATTCTGTAGAATGCAAATCCTCTATTTCCTGTATTTCATTGTCTCCCAAAACTGAACAAACACCAAGCAGACTTGAAATGTAGTTTCTTGTGCTTTATCATGTGCAAAGATGAATGTAAATGGCTTTTTAAAAAGAGCTGAAGGTATTCAGAATAAATTCAGCCTCATTAGTCTTGCAAAACTCAATGCCAAATAACAGACTTGTGAAACCTTCCTACAAATTCCCTGGATTCATTTAGGCAAAACAACGTCTGTGCAGCTCAGCCCCCTTGATTTCTTCCTTTTGTGCTAGTATGTTCATAGAGTTTAACAAGTGCTTGTGTCACCTGTATTGGGGTTGATGCTTGCTGCTATGTGGAAGTGCCCCAGGGCATTGGCATGGTGGGAAATGTGACGCTGCACTTCGTGAGTGCCCTGCTGATCTGGCAGCACATCCGTGTGGGTCACCAGGACTGAGGATCTCCTTTGGCCTTTCCTCATGTTTTTCAACTGGTGAATTGTCTGGTATGGTTAGAAAGAGAAATACATTAAGAAATGCTAAATAACTGCAAGGTAAAAATCCACACTTACATAAAGCCTAAAGGTTTTCTCTACCTAAGTAGTCAAGGCTACTTTCAAAAGGATTGTTTTCAATAGATTTCAACAGAAATTAGTAACATGTGTACATCTGTTCTGGCCAAAGGCAAAGCTCATCTAACAGACTTCTGAAAGTTCCTTTAATACCTTCCTTAACAACACAAAAACATGTAATTTTGTGTAGCATTCAAAACCAAGATTACAACAATCTAAAAGCATTAACCTATAAATAACTTTTTTCTGTAATAATTTTGTAATATTGTAATAATTTGCAATGTAATATTTATAATAATTAGGGTAAAAATGGTGTAATAATTGTGCAAATTGCTGAGAGCACAACTGATTCAACAGACCAAAACACAGCTGGTTCTACTCTCCATATTTGATGGTCAGTGTAAGAAGTAAGAACTTCTGATTGTAATATTCTACAAGGAAGTGGATTGGGGTGGCTGGATTTTTGTTTTGTTTTCTTGTTTTTATGTTGATAGGTTTTTCCTTACTGCAAACTTAATAGACTTGATATGACTGCAAATGAAATTTGAGCCCTATAATGTCACCTTTTGGAAATGCAATTATCAAATCAGTTAACTAAAAATTAAAAGCTTGTTTTCTGCTTCCACTGATTTGAAAACTACAGACTTTCAGACCAAATCAGAATGAATGAGACCATCACTTACTATTCCATATTAAACACTGTCTCTTCTCATCACTATTAGGTATAGAAAAAGTACATTGAGTTTTAAGAACATGGAGCTTGGGTGGAGAGTTGCAAAGTCTCTGCCTTCTTCACTGTTTAGTAATAGACTTCCAAAACTGATCTGAAATAATTCAGGCTCCTCTGTTATAAACACTAGATAATGAACATCCTTAGAATGCTACATTCTTTAAATACTTGTGTTAAGAATCCTGAAATTAAAAAATTGATGAAATAAGTGTCTCCTTATACCTCTAGTGCATGCTGTATTCTGTCCTTTTGCTTTCCAGACTGAGAGGTGGTGCTGCTGATGCTGGAGGTGCTAATTTCACAGATCTGCTCCCCCAGAAGAGTATCTTCTGGTAACAGCGTCTCTGCCCACAGCCGACAGATGCCATCAAGACATGATGTGAGTAACACATTACAGACCAAACCCCTACCAACAGACATAGCAAGGTTATTACCCCATGTAATTGAAATAGCTACACAGACACAGGAGAAATTAGGAGAGTATGCAAATATTTGCTAATTATTTTTTCTCCCAAATTTCTGCCTTTCCCCTAATTAAAGGTTTGGTATCTGTAGGGATGTGCTAAACCCACAGATTATTGGCAAAAAAATGCTTGTGAAGATAGAAAGGTTATTATTGGATAAAAGCAACAGATTTTATGAAACAGCAGCTATGAAACTGCCTAAACTATCTGACTTGCTGGACTATGTGAAGAATGCATAAATTTTACCAAATAATGAACAGTGAAAGCGAACAACTAATTAAACACCATTATATTAAAAAGGTGCAGAAAATGCCTTACTAAATGCTAATAATTGTTTAGTAATATTTTCTTTCCAATGTCATAGCACCATTTGTGAAGCCAAAGGCTTAGATCTATAACTCTTTGCACAGCTGAAAAGGCACTGAAGTTTACACCACGCTTTAGAATAAATCTCACTTGTTGTTTATGTGGTTTATGCCTTTAAAGTATAAGCAGAGAAATCTCATCGTATTCTTAATGGAGAAACTTTAAGAAGAGTGTTAAAAACTCCTTGGAGAAAGGCTTGCTTGTATTTTAGAGAACAGAGAGGTTTCAGACCTGGGCATGTACTTGCTGATGTTACGCCACGAAAAGCCCGTCACTGCCCGAGGGTGCGCCAAGTACGCGAATGAGAAGTTGACAGCCCCTGAGGATTTCTTCTTCTCTTCATTCTCTTGGGGCAGAAGAGATGACTTCCAACCAGTCATAGGATACCAAACCTTTAAGAGGCAGTCATCCTAAGTAAAGCAATGAAGAACCATGGGGTTAGCTATAAACAAGAACATCACCCAAAAAAAAGAGAACTCCAACTAATATAGAAACTGCTGTTCTGGTTATAACACAAAAACTTCATTTGTGGCTCAAACTATTTGCATTTTTTTCAGGCAACCCATTTCTAAGACCACTTATTTAACTGATGTCCCGGATTTCACTCTGCTGGAGGGGAGATACAGAATAATGTCAATAAGTAAATAAATTACAGTCCTCTGAGAGTGCAGATAAAAGGCAGTAATTCCTGGCAAGCATCACTAAATACAGTATCTGCCCACAGGTTCTGAAAGAAGGAAGTCTGATAGGCAGCCCTGTTAAGAATTCTTAGCAAAGCTGTGTATCTCATTAAACAATTAATATAGATTGGTCTACAGACTGAAAAAATAGCTTCTGGAACTCATCTACCTCATCAAATTCAGTGTCCTCTTTAGGAAGTGTAAAAACAAAAAAATCTCCTAAAATTAATCTCATTGTTGAACTCACGTTAAGTGCATGTAATAAATACATGAAAAGCAAAGGGAATCACTCAAATGAGAGGGTAACATTGAAGAGAATTATTAATTGAAAGCTTATCTTGAACAGCAATCTGACAAAAAATATACAAAACTGAAATAGAAGTGATGATGAAACCCAGAATGCACTAAACAGAAGATTTGTTCTAATTTATCCACTGAGTTCAGCACAGAGCAGTTTAAATGTGTGTGTTCTTTCACACTCATCTAAGAGTTACCCTCATCATTTACAGCACCTTTAAAAAGTATACCTTTATATGTATATATATATAAATATATATACACACACACACACACACACACACAAGCCTGCATGACAGTCCCTGTATTTCCAGGTTGGTTCTTTAGCATTCAAGAAGAGTACCAAGCTAAATCCATTTTCTTGTTTTTGAAATTAATGGATTACATGAAAGTACAGCATTACATGGGACAATAATTTAACTTTGCTCAGACTACAATAGAGTGTATGGTCCAGGATTATTCCATATGACTTATTTAGTTTTGTCAAACAAATGCAAATCACTACAAACACTTAATTATTCTTTTTTTTTGTCCTTACCTTCCCAGCTGTTGCAAAGTATTCACCATCAGGAGACCATGCCATCAAATGAACTGATACTGCAGTCCTAAACAGCACAAGAGCAAAGGTTTAAGTTGTAAGTAAAATCTATGTATTATTCCATATTTATTCTGTTGGTTAAGTATTAATGTTAATTATTTAAACTCAATATATTAGTATTTTATACTTGTTGCTTTAAACATACTTTACAAATAGCAAGAGCATAGAAGCCAAGACAAATAGTAGGTAGAAAGAAAAGTGAAGATCTTTTAGATAATTTGGAATACTGTTTGTCTGTGACTACAGCTCATGGGTCAGATGACTGAAAAAGGAAAGCAGCCTATACAACAGCTTGTGAGCAGAAAAAAATGACTTCCAAAAAGTCAAGAGGAAAGAAGTTCATATGCAACTGCCCCCCCAGTCTGGGTTGATATAGAAATGGCTGCAGCACTTCTGTAACATGTATCTCAAATAGAACTGGGTAGAAGAACTTTCAGGGCACTCTTCCTAAGATTTAGGAAGCAGCTCTGATCTTTATAAGTGCAGCATTATCTGCCTGCTCCTCTGTTCAGTCTCCTCCAATTATCTCAGCACTGCTCTCAAAGAGAAAACAAGGACAACTTTGATAAATTGCACAGTTCAGTTTGGTTCACCTCTGACTAGGTTTTCTGGTTACAGGACACTTGACAAAGTGAGGAATTTTTATTTAGAATAACTTGAATTTTATAGTATTTTAAGCTGATTTAAAAACACACTTTAAAATATAGTTTGAGAGAAGAGATGAGGTGGTGTTGCAATTTGTCTGAAAGGAAAAGCTATCTCACTCACTTGCACTGCCAGACACATTTCCAGTCATTTAGAACAGGGAGAACTTTATCATCTTTGATCTGATTGTCTGGATCATCTTCATCTTCTTCCAGAATGTCACTAGATGGAGGGGCCCACAGTTGCAAAAAGCCAGTTGCTGTCAGCAGCCTGTTACCTGAAAGGGAGGAACATCCCAGCTGTGAAGCCAGATGATATGTGTACAGTGAATGATGAAGCCTGTCAGTGTATTTTGTTGAGAATTAGGCAAAACAGGTTGAAAACTCAACTTTATTGAAGTCCATTTTAAATATGATAGGGAATTAATATATTATACAGTTCTTATTAAACAATTTTAAATTCATGATAGCTTTTAAGAAAGAATATCAAGGGGTTTTGGTGACTTCAAATGATGGAGCAACTTTAACAGTGAATGTTGCAGATGCCAAAAAAGCTGTTCCCATCTCAAATACCAGTTGTTAGACATCTTATCTGTGTCCAGGTACACTGCTGACTTTACTAGTGATCAAATTTGATTTAAATGATTATTAGTGGTAATTTAAGTCAGTTAGCAACTTAGCACTTGATTCCCAAGCTAAGATCTGGCATAAGAGATTCAAACTACTTAGCATGGCATCTTCACAAATGTAGCCTCACCTTTTATGCAATACAGCCTGAGAACTGATCATCTAAAATGCCCATATTCATGCTCTCACTTTATTACAATAAAAATAACTTCTGTTAAAGTTCTCATAAGTACAAACTTCACTCTACCTTGAGGATCCCACGCCAGGTTGTAAGTCATAGAACTGAGGAAGAATTGTCCAGTCTTAAGCCACTGGCACTTTAGTTGCTGTAATTTAAAGACAGCAAAGGATTAATTCTCACTTCAACAGCAAAATACAAAGGTATCAGTATTTCTTTCTGAAATTGCTATTAAGCCAGTGGCAGATATTGAATCTAGTTGTAATAATTCTTTTAACAGTTTAATATTAAATACATGCATCACAGAGTGTCCTGTGAACCAGATCAGGACCTGTCACACATACAAATACATATGTAGATTAAACTAGTTAGGTCATGAAGTTCTAACAACAGAAGGGATGGCAGTAGAGATGCAACAAGGATTGTTACACCTGCTTGAACATATTCAGGCCTGAGTGTGCTGCTAGAACAAACCTGGGTACCCTTCTGCATGTCTCTGCCCCAGATCTGACCATCTCTTCAAGCTGAAGAAACACCAATTCTCACCTTGCCACTCTAGCACAAGATTCAAGAACAAGATGTTGGGAACTTAGTGCAGTCCCCAGTTTGATTCATGCAGTGGAAAATTCAGCCCATCCAATTTTATTATGGATATTAGAAAGCTTTTATCCATTAGTCTTTTGTATGCCAATGTAATAATGTCAGTAATAATCACTGACTGGCAGATTTTGGCCTAAGAGCCTAAACTGAGTTACAGTCCTGATGTACATACTTACACTATTTCTTTTATGAGAATTTACACCAAGAGGTTCAAAAATGCAAACAGCATTTCCATAGGATGCTGCAATCTGGAAAAAAAAAAGGAATAAAAATTGAAGATTCAAAATATAAGATTAGGAGGTAAGTGTAACTGTTCTTTAGTATATCAACATAGCTGGAGTTTCCAGAACCTTCTCTTCAAGAAAAGTTAAATTAATACACATATCATTAATTGTGTTACAGGTATAGTTACTTAAGGAGGTTAAAAAATACCTATTTCTGAACAGGGTTGAAGATTTTAACTCTAAGTAGGGAAGATGTCTTGTTTAGTGGGATAAACAGTATCAATCAGATCTAATATATTCTTCTAGGGTGACTACTGTTCATGCATAAGGGAAAGCTGATGCCTTCACTACTTCTGCTCTCATTAGGTCTACCTCACAGCTAAATAATACATTAATTATTAGTGTCTGGGTCTCCACGTGTTCCCATAGTCCATTTTGTCCCACTAAATAGTAATCATGAGAAACAGGAGGAAATGTCATTCTGTTCTGAACAGCTAAACACATTTTGAGGGGAGATAAACAGTAAATGGAAAAACTGAAGCACTTACACCACTTAAACTCTCAATTTCTTTTACTCATTTCACACACAAAATGGTCTTTATTAGGAATTTATTTGGCCATATTCCTCATGCTCATATGCTTATAAGTGCTTTTGACTATCTTTAAAATTCCTTTTTCTTCTTTAAAAGCCTTTTAAAAGAAAAACCATTTAAATTCTGCCAGGATCTGGCTTCCTCAAAGAAATGCTGTCAAAATTTCATGACAAAAATCTCATTTCCTCTCTGGGGGAGGGGAAGGTTGCAGCAGCACTCAGAGCAGATTGAGGTTCAGAGTGCTGAATGCAGAAGCACCCAGGGTGTGTCTATGTTGATGAATTATTATATATGTATAAATGGATGATATCTGTGTGTTCTTTAGCTAAATAATAATGGAGAAAACAACAGTAATTCAGTGCCATTCCATTTCTTTTACTATACTGTGAGAAATGCATATTTTCCACATTGTGTGAGACCTGTTATGCAGGTCCTGGAAAGGGATAAAATCAACTGTCACAAGATGCCTCCTGCTTCCCCTACCCCATCCACCCACCCCACCCTCTTTAAAAAAAAATTACTATTAAACTGAAATAATTCTCTGAGTAACACAAGAGGCATAAGTTACAGATCAGTTAAAAATGGTATGTCATGCAATTAACTCATGAATGCTATTAATAGATTATGTTGCTGTTTAACTACTTTGAGTATTCAAATCTTTAAAACATTCTATGCAAATGTATTAAGATGCTTACCCTGCCTTGTCTTTGGGAGCACTCCACACAGCTGACCTGGATGTTTCCATGCTTAGCACCAGGAATAATCTGCACACATTCAAAGTCATTTGCCAGAATAACAATGTCACACCCAGAGCCATATGCCTGAAATATTAAAAAAAAACAACAAAAAATGTATTTAAAAATGGTAACTAAATACTTATTACATGCTTATTACATTAAATTTCCAATCTTACCCTTCAGCAATTCAGTAGCACCAGCAGAATAAGCAACAGGTGAAAACTAAGTCACAAAGGAGATGATCAATCTTCCAAGGTTAAAATTGCAGCAACAGAAAGAGTGAGAAAACCCAACCCAAACAAAGCAACCAAACCACCAAAACAATCCCCAAACATTCTAGAGCTTCAACCCTGAGTGCACTGACATTTTTGTTTGATTTGTGGAGTTTTTTTAGGGTTTCTTGGGATCTTCCCTCCAATTCTTACTGCCTCTGGTGAGGCAGCCAGCACTTATTATTGACTGCATATAGAGTTCTAAAGTATGTGTGTGCCATGACAATCCCTCCTCTCCCCTTGGTAGACAAAAAAAAGTCATTATTTTCTGCAAGAATCCAATCTCTGGACTTGTNTAAAAAATACCTATTTCTGAACAGGGTTGAAGATTTTAACTCTAAGTAGGGAAGATGTCTTGTTTAGTGGGATAAACAGTATCAATCAGATCTAATATATTCTTCTAGGGTGACTACTGTTCATGCATAAGGGAAAGCTGATGCCTTCACTACTTCTGCTCTCATTAGGTCTACCTCACAGCTAAATAATACATTAATTATTAGTGTCTGGGTCTCCACGTGTTCCCATAGTCCATTTTGTCCCACTAAATAGTAATCATGAGAAACAGGAGGAAATGTCATTCTGTTCTGAACAGCTAAACACATTTTGAGGGGAGATAAACAGTAAATGGAAAAACTGAAGCACTTACACCACTTAAACTCTCAATTTCTTTTACTCATTTCACACACAAAATGGTCTTTATTAGGAATTTATTTGGCCATATTCCTCATGCTCATATGCTTATAAGTGCTTTTGACTATCTTTAAAATTCCTTTTTCTTCTTTAAAAGCCTTTTAAAAGAAAAACCATTTAAATTCTGCCAGGATCTGGCTTCCTCAAAGAAATGCTGTCAAAATTTCATGACAAAAATCTCATTTCCTCTCTGGGGGAGGGGAAGGTTGCAGCAGCACTCAGAGCAGATTGAGGTTCAGAGTGCTGAATGCAGAAGCACCCAGGGTGTGTCTATGTTGATGAATTATTATATATGTATAAATGGATGATATCTGTGTGTTCTTTAGCTAAATAATAATGGAGAAAACAACAGTAATTCAGTGCCATTCCATTTCTTTTACTATACTGTGAGAAATGCATATTTTCCACATTGTGTGAGACCTGTTATGCAGGTCCTGGAAAGGGATAAAATCAACTGTCACAAGATGCCTCCTGCTTCCCCTACCCCATCCACCCACCCCACCCTCTTTAAAAAAAAATTACTATTAAACTGAAATAATTCTCTGAGTAACACAAGAGGCATAAGTTACAGATCAGTTAAAAATGGTATGTCATGCAATTAACTCATGAATGCTATTAATAGATTATGTTGCTGTTTAACTACTTTGAGTATTCAAATCTTTAAAACATTCTATGCAAATGTATTAAGATGCTTACCCTGCCTTGTCTTTGGGAGCACTCCACACAGCTGACCTGGATGTTTCCATGCTTAGCACCAGGAATAATCTGCACACATTCAAAGTCATTTGCCAGAATAACAATGTCACACCCAGAGCCATATGCCTGAAATATTAAAAAAAAACAACAAAAAATGTATTTAAAAATGGTAACTAAATACTTATTACATGCTTATTACATTAAATTTCCAATCTTACCCTTCAGCAATTCAGTAGCACCAGCAGAATAAGCAACAGGTGAAAACTAAGTCACAAAGGAGATGATCAATCTTCCAAGGTTAAAATTGCAGCAACAGAAAGAGTGAGAAAACCCAACCCAAACAAAGCAACCAAACCACCAAAACAATCCCCAAACATTCTAGAGCTTCAACCCTGAGTGCACTGACATTTTTGTTTGATTTGTGGAGTTTTTTTAGGGTTTCTTGGGATCTTCCCTCCAATTCTTACTGCCTCTGGTGAGGCAGCCAGCACTTATTATTGACTGCATATAGAGTTCTAAAGTATGTGTGTGCCATGACAATCCCTCCTCTCCCCTTGGTAGACAAAAAAAAGTCATTATTTTCTGCAAGAATCCAATCTCTGGACTTGTCTGAGCTTCAAGAAGTGCACATTACTGTAAGACTAAAATAATTGTCTTGGATAGAGTATCTTGTGCAATACACATTTCAGCCTAAATACTTTAAGTTGTAGAATAATGATAGCTTGCAGCAGTTTCTGGTTTGCTGCAAACACGCTATTATTACTTTATTTACAAGTAAGTTTTCCACTGATTCCAACAGAGTGGGCAGAGATCTTACAAGAGCTGAATTAAGCAGAGTGCAAGTTCTCCACACCAACTTCAGATGGTAGCAAATGGCTGTGTCAGTTTCACTTCTCCCCTGCTTCTTTCACAGTAATTTCCACNCATGAGAAACAGGAGGAAATGTCATTCTGTTCTGAACAGCTAAACACATTTTGAGGGGAGATAAACAGTAAATGGAAAAACTGAAGCACTTACACCACTTAAACTCTCAATTTCTTTTACTCATTTCACACACAAAATGGTCTTTATTAGGAATTTATTTGGCCATATTCCTCATGCTCATATGCTTATAAGTGCTTTTGACTATCTTTAAAATTCCTTTTTCTTCTTTAAAAGCCTTTTAAAAGAAAAACCATTTAAATTCTGCCAGGATCTGGCTTCCTCAAAGAAATGCTGTCAAAATTTCATGACAAAAATCTCATTTCCTCTCTGGGGGAGGGGAAGGTTGCAGCAGCACTCAGAGCAGATTGAGGTTCAGAGTGCTGAATGCAGAAGCACCCAGGGTGTGTCTATGTTGATGAATTATTATATATGTATAAATGGATGATATCTGTGTGTTCTTTAGCTAAATAATAATGGAGAAAACAACAGTAATTCAGTGCCATTCCATTTCTTTTACTATACTGTGAGAAATGCATATTTTCCACATTGTGTGAGACCTGTTATGCAGGTCCTGGAAAGGGATAAAATCAACTGTCACAAGATGCCTCCTGCTTCCCCTACCCCATCCACCCACCCCACCCTCTTTAAAAAAAAATTACTATTAAACTGAAATAATTCTCTGAGTAACACAAGAGGCATAAGTTACAGATCAGTTAAAAATGGTATGTCATGCAATTAACTCATGAATGCTATTAATAGATTATGTTGCTGTTTAACTACTTTGAGTATTCAAATCTTTAAAACATTCTATGCAAATGTATTAAGATGCTTACCCTGCCTTGTCTTTGGGAGCACTCCACACAGCTGACCTGGATGTTTCCATGCTTAGCACCAGGAATAATCTGCACACATTCAAAGTCATTTGCCAGAATAACAATGTCACACCCAGAGCCATATGCCTGAAATATTAAAAAAAAACAACAAAAAATGTATTTAAAAATGGTAACTAAATACTTATTACATGCTTATTACATTAAATTTCCAATCTTACCCTTCAGCAATTCAGTAGCACCAGCAGAATAAGCAACAGGTGAAAACTAAGTCACAAAGGAGATGATCAATCTTCCAAGGTTAAAATTGCAGCAACAGAAAGAGTGAGAAAACCCAACCCAAACAAAGCAACCAAACCACCAAAACAATCCCCAAACATTCTAGAGCTTCAACCCTGAGTGCACTGACATTTTTGTTTGATTTGTGGAGTTTTTTTAGGGTTTCTTGGGATCTTCCCTCCAATTCTTACTGCCTCTGGTGAGGCAGCCAGCACTTATTATTGACTGCATATAGAGTTCTAAAGTATGTGTGTGCCATGACAATCCCTCCTCTCCCCTTGGTAGACAAAAAAAAGTCATTATTTTCTGCAAGAATCCAATCTCTGGACTTGTCTGAGCTTCAAGAAGTGCACATTACTGTAAGACTAAAATAATTGTCTTGGATAGAGTATCTTGTGCAATACACATTTCAGCCTAAATACTTTAAGTTGTAGAATAATGATAGCTTGCAGCAGTTTCTGGTTTGCTGCAAACACGCTATTATTACTTTATTTACAAGTAAGTTTTCCACTGATTCCAACAGAGTGGGCAGAGATCTTACAAGAGCTGAATTAAGCAGAGTGCAAGTTCTCCACACCAACTTCAGATGGTAGCAAATGGCTGTGTCAGTTTCACTTCTCCCCTGCTTCTTTCACAGTAATTTCCACATTACTGAGACCTTGCCTCTTCCTTGAGGTCAGTCAGTTTCAAGGCTATCTGGGTGATTTTGGAGAAGTAGGAAAAATAATTAGACCAAATCTGGGAGAGAAGAATTTATTACTACAATAGAATAGGATTGTTTGCAGAAAGTAAGAGAACGAAAGGTTAGATTCCAAGGTAAGTTCTGGCTTTGAACAGAAAGTCTTTCTGTTTTGTTTTCCTATTTTTAAATTGGAATTTGTTGCAGAACAAACTCCACCAGTGGTGTGGAGTGCTGGACAGGCCAGCAGATGTTCTGAAGTAGGAAGGAAGAAGATGGGGACCANAGGGGAGGGGAAGGTTGCAGCAGCACTCAGAGCAGATTGAGGTTCAGAGTGCTGAATGCAGAAGCACCCAGGGTGTGTCTATGTTGATGAATTATTATATATGTATAAATGGATGATATCTGTGTGTTCTTTAGCTAAATAATAATGGAGAAAACAACAGTAATTCAGTGCCATTCCATTTCTTTTACTATACTGTAAGAAATGCATATTTTCCACATTGTGTGAGACCTGTTATGCAGGTCCTGGAAAGGGATAAAATCAACTGTCACAAGATGCCTCCTGCTTCCCCTACCCCATCCACCCACCCCACCCTCTTTAAAAAAAAATTACTATTAAACTGAAATAATTCTCTGAGTAACACAAGAGGCATAAGTTACAGATCAGTTAAAAATGGTATGTCATGCAATTAACTCATGAATGCTATTAATAGATTATGTTGCTGTTTAACTACTTTGAGTATTCAAATCTTTAAAACATTCTATGCAAATGTATTAAGATGCTTACCCTGCCTTGTCTTTGGGAGCACTCCACACAGCTGACCTGGATGTTTCCATGCTTAGCACCAGGAATAATCTGCACACATTCAAAGTCATTTGCCAGAATAACAATGTCACACCCAGAGCCATATGCCTGAAATATTAAAAAAAAACAACAAAAAATGTATTTAAAAATGGTAACTAAATACTTATTACATGCTTATTACATTAAATTTCCAATCTTACCCTTCAGCAATTCAGTAGCACCAGCAGAATAAGCAACAGGTGAAAACTAAGTCACAAAGGAGATGATCAATCTTCCAAGGTTAAAATTGCAGCAACAGAAAGAGTGAGAAAACCCAACCCAAACAAAGCAACCAAACCACCAAAACAATCCCCAAACATTCTAGAGCTTCAACCCTGAGTGCACTGACATTTTTGTTTGATTTGTGGAGTTTTTTTAGGGTTTCTTGGGATCTTCCCTCCAATTCTTACTGCCTCTGGTGAGGCAGCCAGCACTTATTATTGACTGCATATAGAGTTCTAAAGTATGTGTGTGCCATGACAATCCCTCCTCTCCCCTTGGTAGACAAAAAAAAGTCATTATTTTCTGCAAGAATCCAATCTCTGGACTTGTCTGAGCTTCAAGAAGTGCACATTACTGTAAGACTAAAATAATTGTCTTGGATAGAGTATCTTGTGCAATACACATTTCAGCCTAAATACTTTAAGTTGTAGAATAATGATAGCTTGCAGCAGTTTCTGGTTTGCTGCAAACACGCTATTATTACTTTATTTACAAGTAAGTTTTCCACTGATTCCAACAGAGTGGGCAGAGATCTTACAAGAGCTGAATTAAGCAGAGTGCAAGTTCTCCACACCAACTTCAGATGGTAGCAAATGGCTGTGTCAGTTTCACTTCTCCCCTGCTTCTTTCACAGTAATTTCCACATTACTGAGACCTTGCCTCTTCCTTGAGGTCAGTCAGTTTCAAGGCTATCTGGGTGATTTTGGAGAAGTAGGAAAAATAATTAGACCAAATCTGGGAGAGAAGAATTTATTACTACAATAGAATAGGATTGTTTGCAGAAAGTAAGAGAACGAAAGGTTAGATTCCAAGGTAAGTTCTGGCTTTGAACAGAAAGTCTTTCTGTTTTGTTTTCCTATTTTTAAATTGGAATTTGTTGCAGAACAAACTCCACCAGTGGTGTGGAGTGCTGGACAGGCCAGCAGATGTTCTGAAGTAGGAAGGAAGAAGATGGGGACCAGAATGTAAATGCCCATAGTTAGACAGAAAATACAAGCAAATCCTTTTCTGAACATGAGAAGTCTGAATAAATTATTGGAATGAGCAATTGAATCTCCTACTATTTACCTCAGAGAAAGAGCAATTAAAACAGAGAGAACTGAACCACAAACCTTCTTTCAACAGTTGGCATCCTAACTACTAATATAAATATATTAGTAAATTATATAAATATATAATATAATAGCAACAGCAGGATTTTTTTAGCTATGTGTACTATTCACCATATGAAGTCAGGTAAAAAGGTGAATTAAAAGGGTGGTTTACAGCAGAAAAATTTTTTGTCTTTTAAGAAAAGAAGCATCAATTTGTAGAGATCTCTTTCCTCAGCTACATCCTATCACNCACCCTCTTTAAAAAAAAATTACTATTAAACTGAAATAATTCTCTGAGTAACACAAGAGGCATAAGTTACAGATCAGTTAAAAATGGTATGTCATGCAATTAACTCATGAATGCTATTAATAGATTATGTTGCTGTTTAACTACTTTGAGTATTCAAATCTTTAAAACATTCTATGCAAATGTATTAAGATGCTTACCCTGCCTTGTCTTTGGGAGCACTCCACACAGCTGACCTGGATGTTTCCATGCTTAGCACCAGGAATAATCTGCACACATTCAAAGTCATTTGCCAGAATAACAATGTCACACCCAGAGCCATATGCCTGAAATATTAAAAAAAAACAACAAAAAATGTATTTAAAAATGGTAACTAAATACTTATTACATGCTTATTACATTAAATTTCCAATCTTACCCTTCAGCAATTCAGTAGCACCAGCAGAATAAGCAACAGGTGAAAACTAAGTCACAAAGGAGATGATCAATCTTCCAAGGTTAAAATTGCAGCAACAGAAAGAGTGAGAAAACCCAACCCAAACAAAGCAACCAAACCACCAAAACAATCCCCAAACATTCTAGAGCTTCAACCCTGAGTGCACTGACATTTTTGTTTGATTTGTGGAGTTTTTTTAGGGTTTCTTGGGATCTTCCCTCCAATTCTTACTGCCTCTGGTGAGGCAGCCAGCACTTATTATTGACTGCATATAGAGTTCTAAAGTATGTGTGTGCCATGACAATCCCTCCTCTCCCCTTGGTAGACAAAAAAAAGTCATTATTTTCTGCAAGAATCCAATCTCTGGACTTGTCTGAGCTTCAAGAAGTGCACATTACTGTAAGACTAAAATAATTGTCTTGGATAGAGTATCTTGTGCAATACACATTTCAGCCTAAATACTTTAAGTTGTAGAATAATGATAGCTTGCAGCAGTTTCTGGTTTGCTGCAAACACGCTATTATTACTTTATTTACAAGTAAGTTTTCCACTGATTCCAACAGAGTGGGCAGAGATCTTACAAGAGCTGAATTAAGCAGAGTGCAAGTTCTCCACACCAACTTCAGATGGTAGCAAATGGCTGTGTCAGTTTCACTTCTCCCCTGCTTCTTTCACAGTAATTTCCACATTACTGAGACCTTGCCTCTTCCTTGAGGTCAGTCAGTTTCAAGGCTATCTGGGTGATTTTGGAGAAGTAGGAAAAATAATTAGACCAAATCTGGGAGAGAAGAATTTATTACTACAATAGAATAGGATTGTTTGCAGAAAGTAAGAGAACGAAAGGTTAGATTCCAAGGTAAGTTCTGGCTTTGAACAGAAAGTCTTTCTGTTTTGTTTTCCTATTTTTAAATTGGAATTTGTTGCAGAACAAACTCCACCAGTGGTGTGGAGTGCTGGACAGGCCAGCAGATGTTCTGAAGTAGGAAGGAAGAAGATGGGGACCAGAATGTAAATGCCCATAGTTAGACAGAAAATACAAGCAAATCCTTTTCTGAACATGA